>OW388144.1:13330000-13537758 GCA_936450015.1 Meganola albula | reverse complement strand
AACATAATACAGTAATCAATTATGCCAGCTGTACTTGGTTCCAAACTTTCGTCCATATTTCATTGGAGAAAAGTGGCGAGTCCTGTTCCGAGTGTTCGATATTCCAGAAACTTCCAAGGCTAGGCTTGAGCGTTTGATTGAAAAAGTAATTTAGGTATAAGTTATCTACACCTACCTAAATCACCACTAATGATCAGTGTCACTGAATTCAAAACAATTCAATTGCTTAAATCGGAACGCAACTTATATAATATGTCTGTAGGCAGCCAGTAACAACTAATAAAAAAATAAAATATATTAAGTCCCAAACTATTTAAAATTGTTTATTAAACAATTCCTTACATCAGGCCACTGCACTGCTAAGATTTTCCTCGTAATACTGGCCACCAATGGATCAATAAAGCAGGATATTAATTTTATAAAACAGTTAATCATAATTTAAAAAAATACTTATTCTATATAAGTAAGTAGGAAGGCTATATAATGCGTATGCTTCCGAAGAAGTAAAAAGATTAAGAATAAATTAATCCGATACATGCCGATCAAGCTGATGTCCTACTCTGTTAATATTCGATACGGTAGTCGTGATTTTCGAATCAAATTCAAATTGAATGAAAATAGAATGTAAGTACGTACCTACTTAACTCAGTAACTTGACAGTCTAATAAAAAATCTTAAAGAGACAATATTAATGATTGAAAAATTAAACCAACTTTATATTGATCATTACTAAACCTCTCAACCTATAAAAATGCAACACCAAAATCGAAAAAATAAAACAAAAATAATACCAAAACCTTATGTTTTGATTTCACACAGCAAACAAAGCAATATTGTCAACTATTTGCTAACTAAGACTTGGCCATGCTTGTACGCCTGTATTTCTTAATAAGTTCAGGGTCAGGAATAACTCCTGCGAATGCGACTTGGACGAAGAAGATGTGGACCATAACTTTTTCTGCTGCCTGAGACTCCGCCGCTCTCTCTCTATGACGTGCTCCCCCGAAATTCTTCGATGTGTTCTTTTCTTTCTTCTTTTTGCAAATTTTAAGATATACTTATGCAAATTTATTGAAACGAATAAGATAAATTATAATCCATCTTTCATGTTTCGCTATCCACAGCACAAATACAATTCAGTAAATTCACACTGACGGACACTTGCAGAATTGTGACAAGTGGCTACAAAAGCCATAAATTAAAAAATAATGGATTTAAAAACAAAGACGAACCATTGTAAATCTACTTATTGACGAACTGAGTTGGTTGTGGTTGTGATACAATCGTTCAAAAATTTATCCGAAAATCGTGAGTATTCCGTCTCGTGGTAAGGCCGCAGGGCAGGGTTTCAGCGGTAAGCCGTAAGTCTCACATAATCTTCGATTTACGATGCTCGCTTGTCTTCTTAGCAGAATATAGGGAATTATTTCAATCGAAATGAAATGAAAATCTTGAAAGTAGAACAAAAAGTAAACAGGTAGTCACACGATGAATGTCCATGGTCCTTACATTTTTTAAAGATCTAAAGGTAAATGTATTTATCATTTCATAAAATATATGATGCGCAACCGAAAAAAAAGAGAGAAAACACAATAATTTAACACAGGACACACAAATAAAACCATCAAACAAACAGGTACACATCAAAATGTAATGTAATGTTAATAAAATTAATTATGCCGCGTCAGAGAAAAACATTTGGTTTATATCTAGTCGAACTATGAGGTGTATTCAAAGGTAGCCGCTGCCTAAGTCCGAGTAGATTAGTTCTAAGATTTAAAAAAATAAAAGAATTATAATTTTATCAGAAAGCTAAAGTGAAAGAGATGGTTTTTCAAAATTATATCGGGAGTTATTAAATTTTAAATTTAGGTTGAGTTATTTTGGTTTAGAATCAAAAGATCTACACATCTATACAAACTTTGACATATTATACATACCTAGTAAAATGTCCTCGAAATTGGAGATCCTTGAGCAAGTTTAGAAGTACAAAACAATTTCACCGTCCCAAATAGTTAAGTCTTCACCACTTTGTAGTGGGGTTTAAGTTGCGTGGGATACATAGATTTAAATCGTTAGACCTTACCGTACTTAGGGTGGCAATGTGTCTATCCTAAAATCCTAAGTAAATTAAACAGAATTAATTCATATACCTAACATGTGTTGGAAGTTTGAATGATTTACTGGATTATATTGTAGGTATAGTACTAGATTTAAGTACCAGAATTAATATTCCTAGATATTATCTACTCAATATATTCATTACGTAATAAAAGAAAAATATTTAATTAAATAAAAGGGTCCTCCTTGCTGCAATGCCTTCGGAACAGTACCAATAGCAAGTCCTGAAAGTAATCGCTGCTAGACCGGACTGTCCCATACAGAGACACTGGGCATTAGGCCTCCAAAAATAGTTTTTAGTAAGTATACTTAATTATAATTAAATTAAATTTTAACAAATACTAACACCACTGACTAAAATTAAGTTCAATTGTTAGTAATAAAATAATAAAAAAATATGGATGTAAAAAAAGGAATCCGAAATAAAGATATTATTATTATGTTTGTCTTTTTTTCGGTCACTGAACCGCACAATTGATACGGCGGCGAGAGGCGACCGTACCCTTAGTATGAATAGCAAATATTTTTTTTATAATTTTTCAGTCTACGCACTGGTCAGGATATTTTTCTATACTCTGTACTGCCACTTCAACCCTTTTTAGTGTTCCACAACTGAACACGGGTCTTCTCTCCACTATCTTACGAGTTGAGAGAGTTTAGGCCTTAATCCACACATCCACACGCTTGCTAAGTGCGTATTGGTGGATGTCACATGTCCTCGAATGATTAGTCTTGGAGATGCCGATTTCCTCGCGATGTTTTCCTTCACCGATATTGAGCAGCGGCGAATCGAACCCGCGACCTAATATTTCTAAGGAGCCCGTACCGCTGCGCCTCCGCTGCTCATGCACTTATTACCTGGTCACCTTATTTGAACGTGGGTACAATAAAAATAAATAACACTAAAAAAGGGAAAAACAAATTAGTTCAAATACATGAGTACCGACTTCAAACCGAACGATTTATTTTTTGTTCAGTTTGAATCTTCAAGTTCCAGATACTTTCGTATTGATAAACATTCCTACTCACTGTTTATAATTATTGGTGTAAACATGAACCAAATTTATTACTGGAACATATTCAAAGAGGGACGCGTCTGAAGATGTATGCACAGGGTTACAAGATCTCTTCAGTATAGAAGGTTCAGGTACTATGCGTTTCAAATAAGAATAGGACTGGACTCGCGGCTAACTTCACACCATAAAACAAGCAAAAGTAGCGTTAGCAGAAAATATTAGGTATACCACAGACAATAATATTATTTTTAAATATGTATATGGAAAATATTTGCAGAAAATTTTACTAGTCACAGCCTTGTACACAAATACTTAAACACATTTTAACTGATGACTTTTTTCATCGGAAGTTAATAAAATATGTTCGTAACTAAATATTCGACTCCAAATGTCCAATATTACTCAAATAGCTATTAGATGTACGCATTTTTTATTTCATCTAATGTGATTATTATATCCAACAAACGTAAAAAATGAATTGAATTTGTTGCGCATTCCGGTCCAAGATGGTGGATTTCCAGTCCTATTCTTATTTGAAACTCATAGTAGTAGGTAAAAGGAGCACCCGTAAGTAGAATAAAAAAAAATATTAAAAAAAATCCAAAACAAAAAATATTATTATTTAGTATTGTCTTAGATTTACGCGACTTTGAAACGTCGGGATCTAAAATCTAAAATGAACCGCGATAAAATCCTTTAAAAAGTAGTTTTATTTCAATATTATTATTATATTATTCGCTATTGCGGAATTATTCTAACAAATGATTGTCCGAGTTTGTTACTCTTTCACACAAAGACTACTGGACGGAATTGGATGAAATTTAGCACAGATATAGGTTATGGTCTGGATTAATACGTAGGCAAATTGTATCCCAATAAGTACCACCCGGGTGAAGCCCTAGGCGGAAACTAGTAGTACCAATATAGGAACCTATATTGCTACATACTTACCTGAGTCAGTGCAAGGAAAGGGGCCATCTCAACGGCTGAGAGAATGGCAGCAATGTTATCTTTACACGCCGCGGCCGTCTCCACGACCGAGTGAATCTATATTTACATGTTCATAAAAATATATAACCAACTACCGGATGACATAAAAACACAAAAAAAAAATCTATTTGTAAAAAAAATAAAAACTCTTCTAATACAAAAATGTTATTATTCTATAGAAGAATAGATACCTAAATGATAAATTTTAATTGCAGCAATAATTATAATTTATTTTTGCTTGGTATATTTTATTTATTTTAATTTAATAAAAGTCAGTAGCGCTCTTCCTCCTCTACTTTTAGCTGTGCCCTACATGGTCCATAATTGAACACTGAAAGGAGACGTTCAAAAAATGTATAGAGCCTGGGATTAAAATAATTGTAAATTTGAACAGCAATCTGAGTTACGTAGGTTAATAGAGCATAATTAATTAAATTTTTTGGTGTATTTAAAATAATTTTGCAAACCCCCGTTTTTTTAAAAATTGAAATTGAAAATAAGAATCCTTAATGCAATATTATGATTATTGGAATTGGCAACCCCATGGTCAAATGTCAATTGAGCAACCAAAAAAATCAAAATTATTTCGACGCTGTCAATCAAACTGATCAATGACAATGACATCATGACGTTTCCCGTAATTATATTTTTTTCCACGCGTTTTGTTATTACACTAATAAGATAACAAATATTTTTCGTCATAATTACATTAAGCTGCAGCTAGAATAATATTACAAGAGAAAAGTACTGTAACAGAATGCAATTGTTGACGTGATTGCAATATTTATACTGCTTAGGAAACGGATAATTAAAGGTAATGTGCGTTTTGTTTTTCTATTACATTTTTTTGATTTTTACATAAATGGTTGCTCCTAAAATTCGTGTTTAGTTAAATTCTAACAGCTTATTAAATAAGCTTTCCAATGAGGTATATCACATTGGTGTTCAAAATTCTAGCCCACTTTTGACCTCTCCTTTTATTTGTAACACCTTTTATTTTAGGTAAGTACATTATAATCTGCAATAAACTATTGAGTATTGAATCGCGATTCTCTTGCTGGTGGAGACGGCCCCAAACGTTACCTAGTTTCGTAACTTAGCTACACATCCTCGCAAGCTGCACACATCTCTACTAGGAAAGCACCCTAAACCCGCCTTTAGATTGACAAGTGTACACCAAAATAGCAACACAGCCATTCCAATTAAATAGTACTTATGTAGTAGTTAGAGGAACTTTGTGGAGACTTTACCCGCAATTAGTAGTTTGGGTTTACGGGATTGAAGAGTTACTTTTAAGCTGTGATGCCGCCTGCCGCAGAAAGCTGGATTTAATTGTTTATTTGTGACGGAGTTGAAAACTTTACTTGTGTGATTGAGGACCGAACAGACGCCAACGCACGGCTATTTGTATATGTACTTCCCAGTGCGATAGTAGATAATCTAATAAATATGAAGGCTTTTGAAAGGTTTTAGAGTAAAAATATCAGGATTAGCAGACAACTCTAGGTAGGCGTGAATAATCGGGTAAGAAGACGGTATTTAAATAAAATAACTACGGCAAATATAACTTCACCCCCATCTCTCGATAGCACAATCATGAATTAAGATTACGTTGGATTAAATAGTAACGTTCACCGAGCACGTTATTGCATCTGCACTACCGGACGCCACAATGCGGCAACGGTTCAACACACAGTGTGAGCCATTGGCCGCTTCACCCGTGCTCGGGGTTCATTCGTTCGTTCTTAATGACATTTTCGAGTGACATCTGACTTCAAAGACGGACGCGATGACAGTATAAAATTATGCATTGATGATGTGCCAACAAATAAAATACTCGTCGCGGTGTTTGTAACAAAACTCCTTCGTAACGGCTTGACCGATTTTTATGAAATTTTATATGTATATTCGGTAAGTCTGAGAATCGGTCGAAATCAATTTTTCATACGACTAAGTAATAAGGGTTGTCCTCTCTATTTTTTTTTATTTATCGAATACCACACACCCCTATAGCAGACAATTTAACAAAAAGGTTAGAGAAATACGCGTACAAAGTTCGATGGGGCAGCTTGTCCCTATAATAAAAATAAATTGACGGATGTTTGTATCGCTAAAACTCGAGAACGGCAGGGCCCCGATTTTCGCCTTAGACATTTACCTTTAATAGACAAATGTCGATTAAATTCCCAAAACTAAAGGAATCCTTATTTTACCTTCAACATCTTCTATCAAAGGTGATTACAAATTTCAACGGGGCACCTAGCTTAACATAATATAATTATGTCATTAAAATTTATACAATGTCGACTATCCAAGTAATGAACTTTGTGAGTGACTGGTGCCTGAAGTAGGTTTATGAATAAACCTATGGTTGTTACTCATAAATTATGTTCAGTCTAATAATATATCTGAATTAACTAAAATATTTAAAGTGAAAACTGATTTAACACAAATCAATTTCACTTTCAACTCATAGTAAATAACTTTAACAAAACCGGCGCGTAAACTAGATTGAAGCTATTGAAAATTTCGATGACAATTTCAATGGTACAATTTGATTAGCGAAATAAATAGTTTTTAGATTACACACATTGAAATAAAACTACCGTATAGCTTACCCTAAATTCTGCCAATGCTGACAAGCACATAGCGAAGATGATAAGCCTTTATAGTTCTCATACATATCTCATCAAAGAGGCGATAGAGCGTAATCAAGGGTCTAAAGTATTCACTCAGCAGCTTGGAGGGCGCCAACTGAAGAAGCTGACGAAATGCAAGGACAAAACCGCGTGGGCGAACTTTTGCCGAGATCGAGGACTTCAACAGCGGTTCATACGTTGCAAATGCCCCTTCCCATCAGCGTAACGACCAGGATAGCCACCCTAACTCGATGCCTATAAAGTGCCAGAAATTAGTCCAAGTTAAATCACGCTGGCCGTAAAACCACTGAAAAACTGAAATGCACCCGATGATGGCCGAGTATGAGTAGAACTGCAAAGGGCAGAAGGTGCTCCTGTTATCGGGAACTGCAGTCTGCTATTTAATTCTGATTATTGACTAGCTTATTTTGTCGAAGAAGCGACAACCTTTGCGGTAAGCGAGTTTTTGAGTGGTTTTTGTAGTATAGGACGCCCTCCAGTTAGGTGGACTGACGATCTGCGAAAGATAACCGGCAGTAGCTGAATAATAATAATAATATAGTGGGACATTAACACACACGGTCATATGATCCCAAACTAAGCAGAGCTTGTACTATGGAAACCAGATAACTGGTAATATACTACAAAAAATACTTTGTAAATATATACTTAAATATAGATAATTACACCCAGACACAAGACAAACAGACATATTTAAACAAATGTTTGTCTCAAGTGGGAATCGAACCCACGACCTGCGGCGTGAAAAGCAGGTATCTTACCGACCACGCCACCGGCCCATCATGAATGCGTGAAAATCAGCAAAGTCAGTTCAGCCGTTTAAAAGAAAAACATTTTTAATTATAAGAAAAAGAAGAGGATATTATTATTGCTGAAATACCCAATTGTCTTACGTACCTACCCCTTTATTCGAAACTGAGCAAAATAGAGCCTAAGTAAAGTGATTGATTTCCTTTTAACCCTTAAAATTGAAACAACTCTGAATCTCCAAGGATTGTTAAACTTCCAATAGGTAAATAGAAAAGTTACATCATCTAAAAGTGTTGGTTGTAAGCTTAGAAAATGTTACACTGAACTGGTATTGCGCGCGTTCCCTTGCCGAGGTTCATGAACAGTTTGTATGCATAAACTGTTCAGGTTTCGAGTTTGTGTGTGTAGTTTTTATACACGTGTGCATTTGTAAAAAGCTTCAACTTTTACAACATAAATAAAACCGACTGCAAAAAATAAACTAAAAAAAAGTAAAAAATAAATTTACTTAGCATAAAGTTCTACGTATTTCGATTTAGTTAGACAGAAATGATTTCACAAAGTATGTTTAAATATCATTCGACGTCGGTGCCAAGTACATACTACAACAATCTTACTTTGTTAGAAAAATTTATAGTAAAATACTTACACTTAGCTATTGTTTTACTTGGCACCGCCATCGAATGATATAAAATACTTACTTATGCTGTACGTGGTTCCTCGCCTCCCCTACAAACTGACAGAAACAATAGTTGCGAATAACACCTCCCGTGTTTAATACTCTAAGGTTGTTACAACTTTTCTCTACAAAGCATTTGTTTGCGGATTATCGAATCTTTGTTTTTAGTAAACAATTAGTTGATTTAAGTAATTAATTTATTGCTACTTCCTGATCTAATTTATATTGCTGTTTTAAGACAACAACCGGATTTAATTAAGATTAAATCCGGTCAAGTCAGACGAACAGCTAAGGCTTAAGGTTTCAATCTACCTACACTTTAATTTTTCCTAAAGCTGAAGAGTTTGTTTGGTTTAACGCGCTAATCTCAGGAACTACTGGTCCGATTTGGAAAATTTTTGCACTGTTAGATAGCCTAGAGGAAAGCTGTTTTATCCCACTGAGCATGATATTTAATGTGAATCACATGGAAGAAGCCGCGAGCAGATAGCTAGTTTTTTTTTATTCTCCGATAGGCTGGCGCTTAAGTACTACTTGCCTGATGTTAAGCAATGATGTAGTCTACGATGGAAAATAAAAATGGTTCTTAGAATGGTTCTTAAAAATTTAACTAAACACTCGTCCCGAGTTTTTAGTTGAATTTAAAAATTATATTAATATATAAGTCCTAAGTAAAGTTATTATATCTAAAATATAACATATTAAATTATATTAAACAATGTTAACAGGGCCGGTTTGTTTGTGAAGGCGAGCTTAACTCAATAATGAGTTGTCTGTCAACGAAATGTAACTCTGAATAATTGTTTTGAACTCAAACAGTCTTGTTATGTTTACAACCTTTGTATATTAAGGTGAGGTAGGTGTTTTCACAACAAGTGTACCTAAAATTATTAAATGGTAGCTCTTTGTGCACGTGTATGTCGGTTATCGCGATAAAAAATAACAGGTGCGTGTACATGTATGCGCCTGAGAAGTTATACTTCTTTAGCATCATTAAATAAGCAGACAGCTTCATACTGTTAATTTTGTGTCACAGATGCGCGCGCATCTTAAAATTTCACTCTCATCATTTGACAGCTTCATACTGTTAATTTTGTGTCACCGATGCGCGCGCATCTTAAAATTTCACTCTTATCATTTTTTCATAACGCGCCTAAAGAAGTATAACTTCAAAAAGAAGAAAAAATCACTCAAACAATTCATACTTAGCCGTTTGAATACTGTATCACTAGTGTACACCTATATCCTATTATCTATTAAGTATATAGTTTGTTATAATTTCACGCACTGTTATAATTATGGTAAACTGAATGTGTGTACCCACAGACAAACTGTGGAAACAGTCCCGCGTCTAAAAAATACATCCATACCTATTTTCAAGCAAATCGATTTAGTAGTTATTGCGTGAAAATACGACAGACAGACAGATTTACTTTCCCATTGCATCATGCGCATTCGCAAATGAACATCATCTAAACAGTATAGTAAGACATTAACACACACGGCCATCTGATCCCAAACTAAGCAGAGCTTTTACTATGGAAACCAGTTAACTGGTAATATAATTCATACATAGGTATAATACTTTTCTTTAGTAAATACATAATTAAATATAGATAATTATACCCAGACTCAAGACAAACAGACATGTTCATTACATAAATGTCTGACTTGGGTGGGAATCGAACCCATGACCTCCGGCATGAAAAGTATCGTACCGATCACGCCACCGGCACGTCAAATTTTGTGTGGATTTCTCTCAAAACTTAATTAAACTTAAAAAGTTAAGAATTATATTAAATACCTAGCTAAAAAATAAGAGATCGTATATAACGTGTTTAATTCCTTCCTTCAACATAAAGATTTTAATTAACACGTGTAAGTTTTGACAATTGACGGCAGAAGTGTGTCAGACAGGAGATATTATCTAATTAAATTACTCTGCGAAGCATTCTGATACCTACTTGCTATTGTAGACGTAGGGCACGTTCACACTATATCGTGACGGCAGATTGCTGTGTCGTTTTAAGTGTCATCTTAATATATATATATTTCTTGTGTGCGTGTGTATGTGACTGAACTCCTCCTAAACGACTGGACCGATTTTGATGAATTTTTTTGTGTGTGTTCAAGGGGATCTGGGAATGGTTTAGATTCACAATTTTGCGCGGTACGAAGTTCGCTGGGACAGCTAGTAGCTTATATATTTAAACGGAGGCATTCATTTAAAGAACAACACGATTAACTGTCGTCTACTACTTTTTTGCGGTGACAACAGATTGTTGTGACAAGTGTAGACGGCTAGCACGACAGTCGTGAAACGATAAAAAATCGACACGCCTAAATGGTGACGGCAAATATGTGTATAAACGCACTACTGATCTCAAAGAGAGCGACAAAACGACTGAAGTGAAACGATAAAATGTCGTCGTGTTCTAATGGAAACAGTTACTACAGATACTACAGTCGCTAAACGATTTTTTTACGACAAACAGTTGTTACAATGGGAACAGCTAGAGACGATAGTCGTGCGACGGTAAATTAATCGTCACGACATAGTGGGAACGCGCCCGTACTTGTACCCAAGCGTTTATGCTCTTTGCTTGTACCTACCAAGTTAGTGTTATATAATATAGTAGGTACCAAGGATCAAATAGACAATTATGAGAAAATGAATGTCCGTTTCAACCGCGCGACCTACTCACGAAATTTGATGAAATTTTTCCAGGAGTGAGTCGATATTTGCAAAAAAAACTAAGACGCTATAACCAAAAATGGTTGACCGCTAGCACCGCCACTCACCGAACTCACCACCTATGATTACACATAAACTGAATAATACAGATAGGCGTATGATGAATCAAAACAAAGGTCTTGCTGTGCTGAATTTGATACAGAAATAAAAAACGTACAAGCTATAGCTTGCAAGCTATAGCAAGGTATACCTTGCAAGATCAGCTTATACTGGAAATGTATATCTTGATGTGTAGCCTAAAGTACCTAACATTTAGTACCTATTTTGTGCCATTAACCGTTATCTAATATATAAAATTTCCATGTCACAATGTTTGTTACCGTACTCCTCCGAAACGGTTTGACCGACTTTTATGAAATTTTATATGCATATTCAGTAGGTCTGAGAATCAGCTAGAATCAATTTTTCATACCCCTAAGTTTAACAAGGGTTACCCACCCCAAACATTTTTTTGGTCAATTTTTTCTTATTTTTTTTATAATGTGGCATTAAAAACTAGATACAAGCCTAAATTTTCACTCTTCTATCACCTCTATTTTTAATGGCGATATTAGTCATTTAACCATTTTAAGAAACGTTTAAAAGTTGAGAAATACACGGTACGAAGTTCGCTTGGGCAGCTAGTAACTAATAAATCTTTGCAACCAAAATATCCTTGTATAGTTGACTAAACATAAACTTACCCTTTGACATGAACCTGATTGAGTCTTTGATATACAAAACGGAACCTCTTGATCTAACCTTTACGCACACTTGTAAACACAAAGTTACATCATAATTTCACACATTTATTACACACTAGTGGCCCGCTCCGGCTTCGCACGGGTAGATATCGGTATTTAGACAAAAATTTTAATCATTATACATTTTATCACAATATTGGCTTACTTTCCATGCTAAGAACTCTCGATCAAGTCTGTTATGGCGAAACAAATAATCAAAATCACTAGTTTAATAGCTATGGTGCCGCAATAACCCACAGATAGACACCCAGATAAATGTTAGGTACCTACACAAGTAATGGTCCCGGTTGTGTCACATGTGGTTCCCGTAACCCCCTGGCACAAAAGCGCCACGGCACCCCCGGAGATTTTAGTAGGTACCCTTTGGAAATCTCACATACCCCTTGTCTTTAGCACACACGGGGCGAAGGAATCCCGACGGAATAAAGGATTTCCCCCCGGTAAAACAAAGTTACGTACATACACCCACATACACCTTTGGCGTTTTGTCTACCCAGACATGGTGGACAGGAATCATATAAATTTTAACACACTCTTGGCAGACCCGGAAAGAAGTAATAGACCAAGCTAGATTTCTTATCATCACATACCTACACTCTTGGTGCTCTGTCTACCCCGTGATAGATACAATATTTGACTAACGACCTCCGAAAGTTTTGTGATTAACTTAATGATAAATATTTACTAATACTCATTGTAAATGGACTTATGTCTTTTATGAGTAAAACATTTAAACATCAGTGTGGCAGCCATAATTATGATGCTTTTGTTATCAAGCGGACGTCGCGGACGGAAACTTGTCTTATCGATGTTTTTGTTATCCTAAAATAGGCTTGCGCTTGACCACAACTTGCCTGATGTGAAGCAATGATGCAGTCTACGATGGAACGCGCTTTCCCAATAAATACCGATTCACTCGTGACTTGAAGACCTTATAGTTATCAGGAAACGTAGATGCCGGCAGCGGATTCCACAACTTGGCAGTTCGCACAATGAAAGTGGATGCAAAGCGCTTTGCGCGTAACCGTGGAATTTCGACCATAACGGTGTCGTATAGCCGTACCTCTACTTGTCCGATGGAAGAACGGGGATGGGGGATTGATTTTTAAGTGATATTATTTTAATGCAGTGAAATAACTGCAGGTACATAGTAGTACATATCTACGTTTACACACAGAACTCTGTCCGCTCCACTGACTGCAATAATTACTTCGTAGGGATAACAAGGGGCCTGGATTGTGTATTGTACAGGACTAAAAGGTATCGTCTCATTGTCCTCTGTCTATTAATATAAGGTTTTATTCGATTAAGTGTGTTTGAATATTAAAGAGTACATAAATTAAGTGTGTTTTTATTTATTTAATTGGACTATCAATAGCTTCTATGTATAGTCTTAAACTTACATAGTCACCAATAATAGGTGATTCAGCATTCATTCGTTTTTTTTTTTGTTTTTTTGGGGTTTTGTTCCGTTCCGTTTTTTTCAAAGGGTAAAAACGGAACCCTTAGGACCACTCCGTTGTCCGTCCATCTGTCACCGACCGATCTATCTACAAAAAATTGCTGTTTTTCTGAACACTCTTTGAACTAATCAAAGATTTGACAAATTATTGAAAATTGGCGGTCTCTTAAAAAGTTAGGTTAGACTGAGAAAATTAAAAGTAATATTTTTATTTTGTTATTTTTTTTCTAATTCATAATTAGCCTAGCCTTTTTCCCATTTCTATTGGAGTCGGCTCCCAGTCTAACCTGATGCGGCTAGCTACCAGAATTACACGAGCGACTGCCATCAGACCTCGAAACCCGTAGGGAACCAGTAGCCGAGATGGTTAGACCAGGTGTCAGATTATATTGGCTTCTGACTACATGTAACGATTGTCATAGATGGGTTAAATGACAACCGGGCCCGACGGCCTAACGCGATCTCCGAGGCACGGAGGGTAGTTACTCTGATTTTTGTTTTAGTGTTTTTCTAATTGACTTAGGTATTAAAATTAAAACGTCACAATACATATGGCTTACTCAACGTAGAATCTAAGGCATCATAAAGTACCCTTTCCGATTCACTTTGTATAACTTATAACATGCTTTGAACTATGTAAAATGCGTTCAAACAAAAACTATACCGTATCTACTTGATAGTTGTACAACTTGTATCCGTGAGGTAATTTTCTCTTTCAGAACTCTATCCTACTGTGGGTACTTTCGAGAACTTTCTACTCCTTAACTTTCAGCTGCTTAAGAGTTATTTAAGAGTGTTTTATGCTTCTAGACGTATCGCTTTAAAATTTACATAAAGGCTTGTTTCAAATAATTAAATTATTAAAAAAGGGAATATAATGTAGGTACCTACTATACCTACTGTATGTAAAATGAACTTAAGTTAACTTAGGTTTAGGTAACATATGAAAATACTTAAGGTAACATTTTGAGGTAAAACAGTCCATAATTTTATGAAGTAAAAATTAAAACCAAATGAATATTTTATAAAAAATAATAACTTTTTAGTATGTATCATTCATAATCCAAAAACAGATTTTTTTCTATTCATTGAGAAGGAGGATTTATTTAAAAAGTTAAAAGAAATAAGGTGTTATATCTGTAAACATTATTACAAACATAAATGTTCTTTGATCGATGTTGAAAAAATTCAGAGTAAATCGATTTTTTAAATATTTTTCGTGTATTAAGAACTACCAAAAAATCCGGACTTACTTACATAATATTACTATAGAGAACAGCTATATATAAAAACACAAAACATAACGTGTCTGAAGATACCTTACAAAATGGGTGGATACATTTCTCAAGCTATTCTGGGAGGTCAATCGTGCTTGAACGGAAATATATACGTCTGTCTGGAGCTATCAAGATGACATCCCGATTTGATAGAACCCTCGTTCGGGTTCGGTACATGACTTGCGGCTATTTACTAAAGATTTATGCTGCTCGGACTTAGATTCAATTGAGTAACTATTATCTAACTCTTGAAGAAACGATTTTTTTTACTGTGGAAAGAAAAAACCTTTGCGCTTGACCACACACTTCACCCTCTTTATTGGGAACGGGTCTTCTCACAACTATCTTACGAGTTAAGAGTGTTTATGCTTTAACCCACACACGCTGGCCAAATGCGGGTCGGTGGATGTTATATGTCCTTGAATGATTAGTTCTTAGATATGCAGGTTTCCTCACGATGTTTTCCTTCACCGATACTGAGCAGCGGAAATAAAACAATTCACACTGTCCTGCCGCACAGGCACCAATACCAGAACACACCAACTCCAAAGATGATATCTGCGCCAAAGATGAAAAGTTGAAGAAAAAGGTCAGTTCGACATTTCGATCGTAATTTTTTATTTCTGTTTTTGAGTGACTCTACAGCTTTATACTGTATATATACTTTTGTATCATTGTGATGTAGATTGAATTGTAACTAAGGCCACAGAATAATAAATAGGCTAAAGGCTACGAGTACGTAGTTTCTCTAACAGTTAACAGTGTTAGGATGTTCTGGAGTTCGTTCAGAGTTACAATATACTACATTGCAGTATGCTTGTTTTTTTAGTTGAGAGATGATCCCTGCCCAGCAGTGGGACACCAAAAAAAGGGATGTAGTTGTTTTACAGTTATCTGGTTTGTATCACACAAGCTTTGCTTAGTTTGGAAACAGATGTCCGTTCGTGTTAATGTCCAATAATATTATTATAATTGTAGAATATGATACAGTTGTCAACAAGTTCTAGATTTTTTATTGAATTGCCTAGGCATTATATAGAACCCCGGATTCTTCAGATCACTGGCAACATAACACCCTCTAATCATATAACGTTAAGTAGGTTAGATGGAACATTTATTGCCGAGCGTTGTAATAAAAATACAGTCTGTTACTTGATCTTAACGACTTCGCTTATACTGAGCCCATTTACTAGCGTGATATAGGAAGAAATAAATTGAGATCATGAGCGAAAAAAAGAAGATAGCAAGACAAGGAAAACATTTTTCTCACCATTTATCACACTACTTGGATAACGCTCTGTTTAAAATATTGTAATAACACTAGGTCGCTGCCCCGGCGAACTTCATACGGCGTAGGGGAGGTAGGGAAGCACTGGGCAGTCGGCAGGTTTGGGCACCCATTCGTCATAATCTATTCTAGATATTTATATATATCTAAGTTTGATTATGTTAAAAAATAACAGTTTTATTAACATTTATGTAAAAAAGTGCCCAATGCTCCCCTACCTCCCCAATTTCTCACTATTTAAACTGTCCTTAGATTTATTTGAATACTTTAAGACCAAAATTAGTCAAATCAGTCCACCCGTTCTCGAGTCATAGCGAGACTAACGTACAGATCAGATAACTGGTATTATACTCCATATAATACTTTTCTTTTTTAAATACATACTTTTAAATAGATAATTACACCCATACTCAAGACATGTTTATCACACAAATGTCTGACTTGGGTGGGAATCAAACCCACCCAAGTCAGACATTTGTGTGTGCTGAGTGAAATGCAAGTATCTTACCGATCACGGCACCGGTCTTTAAGTATGAATATCTCCTACTTTTCTCTATTTTTAGGTCCCATATGTACCTATTGCCGTTCATCATGCACAACTCTAAACTTCGAGATACAACTAAGATTCTATATGTACCTGTATTAGAAAACTCTTTTGCCTTACAGAAGAAGATTAACGTGAAGTCGATAAGTGAGAATGGCAGTTAAATGGACCAGCGCGCACAGTCCTTCAGAACCACTACTAGGTATGGTTTTACTACAGCGCAGCATTAAGATTTTTTTAGACTGTGGTTTTATTAGGCATTCCGTCGAAATTTCTATATTAATAAATATCTATTAATATTTCAAAAATACGAGTGCAATATGTTTTAATAATGCACAAGACGAACCCTGGAATCATGGCTATAGAGATAAAATCAGACCAACTCAAAACGAGTTCAGTTTCAAAAGAAAATTGCTTGGAATTTGCATAATTTCATAACCATTTTTAAGGAACCATTTCCTGATTCCAACTAAATTATGCGCAAACAACTTTCAAACGTAAGCGATAAGGCAAAAGGCACAAAAAGGCGAATGCAAATTGTGGCAACGTGAAGACTCTGCCTCACGGCTTCCGTTACATTCAAGCGGAAAATCGTCACAGAATTTGCATCACAAGGACCGAGGTTCACTTCCTGCTGTATAACTTGCATTTGCAATTATCATAAATGCTGGATAATTGTCTGCTTTTGTCACTAAATTTTGCTTTTCTAACTAGCCATAGATATTATTCGTATTTGTTTCTAGAAATATTCTCATAGAGTAAATTTTGAGGTACTTGGATGATTCATTTATTTTACATTTATTTAACTTTTGTAGCTGCCTGTACATTACGCCCCAAGTAACATTCATTCATAATATAAGATACTTTTCGATCCTTCAGTTGTTCATCTATCGTAACTGAAAACAAAGTTCGGCCTGACGTTAAACAAGTTAGCCTCGGGCCGGCTAGAGCTTAGCTCGCCAATAAATTATTTAACTGAGTTTGTTATTAGTTATTTTGTGTCGAACTAGTTTTTCCTTTTACCTATCTAGTTTTGCATCGACACAGCTGTTCCATACTATACCTACACACCGACGAAATACCTATAGACACCGCATGTCTCACCACTACATATTTTCTAAGACATTAACACACACACGGTCATCTGGTCCCAAGCTAAACTAAACTAAACTGGTATTATACTCTATATTTATACTACTTTTCTTTTTTATATATAATAATAATATAATAATATAGTGGGACATTTACACACACGGTCATCTGATCCCAAACTAAGCAGAGCTTGTACTACGGAAACCAGATAGATGGTAATATACTACATACAATACTTTTATTTTGTAAATATATACTTAAATATAGATAATTACACCCAGACACAAGACAAACAGACATATTTAAACAAATGTTTGTCTTGGGTGGGAATCGAACCCACGACCTGCGGCGTGAAAAGCAAGTATCTTACTAACTACGCCACCACCGGCCCGTCTAAATACATACACCTATAATAATACATATATACTTTTAATAGGATAATTACTGTACCCAAAATCGAATATCCGACCACAAGTTCATTTTTTTCGATTGTTTCGTTCAAAGACAAGAATTTGAACGAACCAATCAAAATTGACTGTCTTCCCCATACCCCAGTATTAGACGATTACAATTTCATACAATATTTGTACAAAGTGATGTCTAGTAGGTATTTAGTCGATGAGTTTAATAGGTGGAAGGGACTACCTTCCACAAACGCCTTCAAAATCTCTTCACCTGACTTTCTTTTGACTACTTGATAGATCATCAGAACAAACCATGGAACCAACCAATAACCATGGGCGCTTAGGGGTTCAAACCACTCACTACCTACTTATCCACGTGATTTAAAGAATTTGGTTATCCAGTTTGCCGATAGTTAAATGTTCCTATTAGATGATTGAAGTCGGTAAAAGCTAGTTCAGTTAAGTAATATGACTCTTCTAAGACTTCCAGTGTACACGTCTATATGGTTATTTTAGACTGCCCGCGCGTATATCGGTTATCGCGATAAAAACTATCCTATGTCCTTCCGCGGGCCTCAAACTATCTCCTTTTCAAATTTCGTCTAAATAGGTTAAGTAGTTTTGGCGTGAAAGCGTGATAGACAGAGTTACTTTCGCATTTATAATATTAGTAAGGATTAAGGGCCTAGTCATGTTCAAGGTATGAGTGTACTGTATTGTCTTAGCGACTAAGTCAGAAAAGTAATTCCCAATACTTAAAAGTCATTAGGTTTTATGAAGTACCTAATAAAACATTCTACTGAATGGTAACCAAAATGTGTGAATACACTTGGAGTCAAAGAAATCAGCCAAACACCAGCTCTACATATCGTCTTGATACAAAAAAACTATTTAAATTTAAAAAAAAATCTAAAAAAAATATATTAAAAATAAAAATCTATATTAAAAATATTTGTACCGTGAATAGATTCGGCCGTTTGGCCACATGGCATTTATCAGGAAGTATATGGGCGCTTATTGGGAATTTTCCCAATTTACCAAAATGGCTGAGCATATTTTTTATTATTTCAAATATATATTTCAAAGTTATATGCAATATAATTAGGTACTATATTTGAAAATATCATGCAAGTTTTGTGTTTTCATTTGAAAATGGCTCAGTTTATTTGACCAACCGTGTATTTCAGTTAATTATGAAAGAGCTCGGGGCATGTTTTGATAACTGAAGGGTTTTGCAAACAAAACATTTTGCATGTAACTTGTTGCTTTTACATAGATTGTGCTACGAGTTAGGATTTTTTATCAAGTGTAGAGCAGAAGCAAGAGAAGCAGCGAAAGGTTAGAAACATATAGGGTGACTGGTAATCAGGGTAAAATACTTTACCGCGTCGTAGCGCTCATGATTACAGACAACTTCTAGAAAGAAATAAAAAAGAAAAGGAAATATATGGGAAAGCAATAAAGATATTGAGTAAACCCATAGAAACTTTTTGAGCTACTTTTCTAATTTATTTATTTTAAATAAAGCCGTAAATGGAGTGAACAGTATGGAGCGACAATGTGAACTGTATGAAACGTCGATAATGGATTAGAGGAGGCGATAGTGGAGTGAAGAGTATGGAGCGACAAGGTGAACCGTATGAGACGTCGACAATGGAGTAGAGACGGCGATAATGGAGTGAAGAGTATGGAGGGACAAGGCGAAGTGCCCCTCGCAGTGCGTCTCGCATCGCTTAGGTAACGATCGTCATCTCCTGTACGGCTAAATATCAAATCAAAAAAGTTTCTTTGGGAAAGTTGTTTGTAATCGTGAGCGCCAGCACGTGGTACAGTATTTTACACTATTAACCAGTCACCCTATACATAGATCGCTGGTTTCCATTATTATTATAGGTTCTAAAAAACTTAAAATGGTTTTTTCGCAAATATATTATGTGGACATTACTCAGGATCATACCCGCTACCAATCCAAAGCAGAAGTCCAAGGTCACAGCGGCACCTTTTGTTGTCGGTCATAGTGAGTTTGGACCGGATCAACGTCATCTGTCAAGTATGACAGGTGACATCGCAGAGCTGTTCGACTGAATGAATGTTTTAATGTATAGTTTTATGAATATGTATGTTCTTTGGCTGTATTAACTGTTACCATTTAAAATCAATATATCGCTGGACACCGTGCGAGTTAGACGTCCGCTGGCGAATCAGTAGATCAAATTACGAGAGCCAAGTAGAGCGGTCGTGTGCGCGGCTAACCCACCTTTTATCATAGTTTTACTTACTGAATCCCCTAGGAACCCATAATAGTTTAATATTGGGTAGGTAGGGTACTCTGGGTAATCTAACATTAGGTAGGTAAGGCTTAGCAGTATAACTACTCACTGATTTGGCATAAATAAGTGGGTAAGTTAATACACAAGACCATCCTGACACTTTACATATTTCTCCGTTCACCGTACCTACTTCTAGTTTAATTCTGGGCCTGGTTCACACCATCCTTCTTCTTGCATCAGAAGTGAAATATGGAACACTTTTGCCCACACTGGTTAGGAACTAATGCGTGCTCTGAGCACGTGGTTAAGTTTTGCAGTTCACAATCGCGCCTGCCCCAGAGACGACGGAGCGTGACGGCATGACCCGCTGGCACTCCCGCCCACGTGGTAAGGCAACCGTGTGCAGTGGATTCCTATCGCTCGAAACGATAAGCATGGATCTGAAGAGGTTATGTAAACGCTTTGCTTTTTATTACTTTTGTGAGATAAGGATAAAATTATGTTCGGTTATTGGTAAACGATTAGCAGGATTCATAACCATATTACCTAAATTGATTTAAGATGGCCGAACGGTTTAGTGACGTGTATTCTAAGCATCATGAGTGACGGAGAGTAGATTCAGTGGTATGGTTAATATTATCCATTTCAATAAGTACTTTTTACACTATAATTTGATGTAACGATTATTAGCTTCTACCTTCTTCTTCTATCTACTTTTAATGGGTAACTGAGCTATTCAAATTTGTGGTAAAACTGTTGTCAATTATATTGGTTGAAATGAGCAGAAAAATAAGTTTATATTAACGGTTCAGTATTTAAAGAAGTGTGATGTAATGCTACGGTTCAATAGTCTTTATCTATTAGGGGTTTACGATCTAAGAAGCAACAGATATCCATGGTGAACACTGTTGTAGTAGGAATAGCGATACACAACTAGCCTGATCCTGTATGAACATCAGCTAGTTCAAGCTATACATACTATGTTAGGTGATCAGATGCATCACGAATAAATGAATGCACAACTGATCAGGCAGTAACATATTCCTAGATAAGTACTAATGTTGGCTAAATTGTTCTCAGCTTCCCCAGCGGACGATAACACCTTCGAGGACGAAGGCGTACGTAGGATGGCCGTGTTGTCGGTCATAGTGAGTTTGGACCGGATCAACGTCATCTGTCAAGTATGACAGGTGACATCGCAGAGCTGTTCGACTGAATGAATGTTTTAATGTATAGTTTTATGAATATGTATGTTCTTTGGCTGTATTAACTGTTACCATTTAAAATCAATATATCGCTGGACACCGTGCGAGTTAGACGTCCGCTGGCGAATCAGTAGATCAAATTACGAGAGCCAAGTAGAGCGGTCGTGTGCGCGGCTAACCCACCTTTTATCATAGTTTTACTTACTGAATCCCCTAGGAACCCATAATAGTTTAATATTGGGTAGGTAGGGTACTCTGGGTAATCTAACATTAGGTAGGTAAGGCTTAGCAGTATAACTACTCACTGATTTGGCATAAATAAGTGGGTAAGTTAATACACAAGACCATCCTGACACTTTACATATTTCTCCGTTCACCGTACCTACTTCTAGTTTAATTCTGGGCCTGGTTCACACCATCCTCCTTCTTGCACTTTACTATTCATAATTCAAAAATAATTTTACTTTATTGATGCGACAGCTTTTCGTTCTTATCGATTAACAGTTTAATTAAAGGCTGAAAAGCTTGGTATTAATTACACTTCGGCCGTCGGAGCTTTCAATTTTCTGATTAATCCACTCACGGCTCACTCCCACCGCGCTGTCGAGACAAATACCGGTGCTGACAGGAGTTAGGTACTTTACACCTGTCAATACCTGAATTAGGTAGGTATCCTTAAACCTACCTAATGGAGTATGTCATTTTCAAACACGGAAAATCATTGAAATAAAACTACTTTTTAACGGATTTTATCGCGGATTTTTTTTTGTTTTTTTTTTTTACACTGTGAGCTCAGTTTACTTAAATCGAAACGCAACTTTAATAATAATGTTTGTAGGTAGTCAGTAATAATTGTAATTAATATTTTTGGACGTCAAATATCTAGTCCACCCGTGAACATGAAGTCTGAAAAGACTTTGAAACGTCGGGATCTAAAATCTAAAATAAATCGCGATAAAATCCGTTACAAGGTGGTTTTATTTCAATGTGTGATATTCGCGTAAATCTAAGAGAATACTACGGAAAATCATTGCTTAGAGCGCGAACCTTTGACTAGAACGCAGATGGGATAAGCCCACTGACTTCCTTTCGAGAAAATAGGAAAAACGTGGGAATATATTTTATATTATTATTATTATTATGTTTGTCTTTTTTTTTATCTCGGAGCTATGGAGCTCCGGACTTTTAAAAGGCGTGTGGGGCCGAAGCCAACACGTAGAGGCCCGTAAGACAATTTTGCTCTAAATGTAATGTGGCACCAACCGACGATTATCCCTGTTCGCACCATATAGGTACAACAAAGGACCATCCCCGGTTAGAGCAGGACTATTGCAGAATATAGGAACTAAAATCTAGGTTATGGTGATGGGTGCTAATGGATTAGGTAACTAGGACTATGGATGGACTATGGCCCCTGCCTGACCAATGCAAATTAACACGGATAAAATGGCAGGGGGTGACTCGCCCACTCAATAAATGGGCCCCCGTATGGCCGCTAAAAGAAGCGACAAGGGGCAACATATTCTGAGGGGCTAGAGGAGTAGAGCGGTGTCCCACGGCATTCTACCCGATTATTATTATTAATCGTTGTTTCTTCAAAACTAATAATACATTAATTAATATTCTTTGGACACATCTATTGATATGTTTCCGCTATTCAAGTATTTTAACGTATTTAAAGTTGATCAACAACTGACAGATTACGTTGCTTCAAACTGACATTATTGACAGAACGACTGTCAACGGTAAATGCTTACTGTTAAGTTTAAAAGGTGTTACTCTTTTGACGGTGGATGCCAAAAACATTAAAAAGTGAAGTTAAGTTAAAAGATTTCTTTTTTCGTGCAGAGGTATTGCAACTGATTTCACAACAATAAACATCATTCGTCACACATCTTTTAATTCAAAATATTCGTTTAAAGACTAAATTAGCAGCTGCAACAGCTCCTTTAGTCGTTACTTTCTTCTTTCAAGTGATAGAACCATCATAAATTCTGCCAGTTTACGGCCTACAAAGTTTTTATGGCTCTGAAACTATTTTTATGACAAAAATGTTTCTTAAAAAGATAGAGAATTTTCAATTGTAGCTAGCCCTATTAGTGGCGAAGGGTGGAAATCTGGAAAAGGGAGCAACAAAATATATACTTACTTATTTAAAAGAGCTTTGTAAATAACAGTTAAACGTACAGTAATTAATTAGGCTAATTCACGTAATTCAATGTCTAATAGACAAATGTCGAAAAAAAAATGGCGGATGTCATTGAATAACAAAAGAAATCGCTAATTTTATTAGACAAATGTCTATTAGAGATAAATGTCTAAAGCGGGATAATCCGGGCCCAGTTGCAGTGCAGTTGCAGTTAAGTTTCGATCCAAAACATCCTTTTTCGTATTCTCGTTGTACGAAAGCTTAACGCTCAAGTGAAATATAAAGTCGAGTACCTATAAATTGAGTATAATCGACATTACTTATACCACGTGTATTGATCGAGCCCAAGCCGTTTCTTTTTTTTTATGGTGTAGCTAAAGAAGCTTCAGTTCGCCATTAAGGGTTGGTTTTACTATTGCGATTAAGGAATTTAAAAGTCGTTTAAGTTAGTGCTTTTTATTATTCTATAAAGAATTTATACATACTTCGCCGAATACAAAAACGTTAACAATTACAGAAAAAAAATCACAACGTATCTATGGTATAGATAGACTAGCCTACAGCAAATAGCCATGTCAATATGGAAGAAAATTCAAATGACCTAATTACTATCTCTCCTTCTCATATGCTCATAATCAAATTACTGTTGTAAGAAAGAGACGGATAGACAGAAATTATAGCGAATACAAAGAATGCACTAGATACTAATTGACGTAATACTCGTGACAACGTAGGCAGTGTAATGTGCGATTCAAATAAATAAAAAATCTAATAGAGTATTTTAACAATATCAGTCCTTACTTAATATCTAGAAGTGTCCTAAGACAGATAAGGGTAAATTATGCCTGCTATTGAGAACTATAACAAATAAATAAGGTAACTTAGATAAGGGCGGCCACAAAATAGCGACGCGTCGCGCGATTAGTCACTTCAAATCACCATTTTCTGTTCCGTCCACTTTATAATTTGATATTTTTTGGGCGTTGCACTCCGACGACGTATACCTACTCCGTTTTTTTATAAAAGTTGAGTGTGATCTCATTAAAATACACATAACATCTATTTACTTATGAAATATCGTTATTTAACACATTTTGGCTTCTTTTCTAACGTCTTAGAGATGAAAATTAAACGACTTTTACCTACACTACCTACACAAGTGCAATTGAAACATGCAATTAATAATCTTGCGGTTTGTCGTCGTCGTACAACTGCCTGAGTATTGGGTAGACTAAACAGCGTTTCCCGCACTATGCACGTTGCCGTTGACACTCAGTGGAATGGTGTTAAACTCGTCATCAATGTCATCGGTTTTCCTGTGAAAGAAAAATATTTTTTCAGATATTATCTAGATAAAACAACATTCTGAAATAAATAAGGTTACTTTTAAATAAGTACATTATCTTCTTACAATTAAGTAATTCTTACAATTACTTAACTAACAAAAACTATACTTTCTATGTATGACATTAATATGAGGAGGAAAATATTTCCAATACCTAAGGTAGATAGATCAATTTATGTTAATGTCTTTACTTTGAAATTTTAAGTGGTTTCCTGTAACTGAACTACTGCATTACTCTATTTTTCTATTTACCCAAAAAAAATCCTTAACCTCTCAAAAACCGCAAATGATTAATTTAAGCATTCACACAAAACATCAATAAAACATACATAATAACACATATTTCCTATTTTTTCTTATATTACTAAGATATTTCACTTCTGTTAAATGAATTTCATATTATATTACTTCTGGCTATAAAAACCAGTATGTCAACCCAATAACAATCGAGAACTCATAAAAGGCAATTTTATGTTGTACTTAAAGTGGTTATTTGTAGAAAATAAACGAGTCTTGCGAACGACACCTTAAGCACAAAAATAAATTAAAGTACACAAAAGGTAGATATTTACTACCTAATAAAATACCTACATTTTCTCTCTCTCTCTCTCTCTCTCTCTCTCTCGTTTCCCCATTCTGTTCTCAAGAAGACATTTGGAGAGCATAAAGGTATAACGACAAATTTAAAATTCGAATTTAATTAAACTCTCGACTTTGCTAAGAACCATATCATAATAAATCAATACTAAAACTTGTATCCAAATTGGTCTATTTGGTCTTGTTATATAACAACCGCAAGCCTATTTCAGAATAAAAAAAAAATATTTAAAAAAAATTTAGTGACCTCTGTATGTAATTACATAAGAAACTCTAAAACACGGCTCAAGTGAAATCAAGTTTCCTAGAATTTTATTCAATGTTTATCTATTAAATTGAAACCCACTAAAGAAAGAGAAAATAATTTATGACCACGTATGAAGTGATCTCTAGAGATATAAGCCGTATTTGAGGCAAAAATGTTTAACTTGGTAAAATGTAAATACAATTTTTGTACAACATTTGTATACACAAGCGACCTCTAAAATCTGAATGGAAGCGATAAAAAATTGGGAGTGAAATATCACTTAGATTAGAAGTTCGTCACAATCCGAATTTCACGTCATTCGTGGTGCGAGTTCCGAGTCACCATCTCGCGAAGAATCACCTTCTCAAAAAGAAAAGTTTTGGCCGAAAGGTGTTGTCTACCTTCGATTTGGCGTACGTGACACGGAGCGCAACACAACGCCGCGCGCCGTGTCATCGTGTGTGATAAATAATTTACAATTAGTTTATAGATACATCGCATTGTTTTAATTCATTTAGTAACTCTGCGCGCTTATCGCGCGAAACCATTAACCTCTTTTTGCGCATTTGTATAAAAACTATCCTATGTCCTTCCCCGGGTTTCAAACTATCTCCATACCAAATTTCATCCAAATTGGTTCTGTCGTTTTAGCGTGAAAGCGCGACAGACAGACTGAGTTACTTTAGAATTTATAAAATTAATAAGGATTCCCACAAATTCCATCCATTGCCGCAGTTTCATCTATTCCATCTCTTTTTCCCAAGCATACCTACATACCTACCAGTGGTGAAGGATGAAAATCTGAAAAAGGGTAGCCGAAGCAAAAAAGTTCTTACTTAGGAAAATAATATCTCTTCAGTACCGTCACCGATGTTTCTATGGCAACCACCACCTTCATATTATAGGTACCTACTTGTTTTTGATGCTTTCTAAAACTCTTAGGCGTTATATAATTTTAATGAAGAAATCGATATTAATCAATTCCTAAAGGGAAGTCGATTGGAATCGGCTTGTATGGACTCTTCGCCATTGATATCTACCTAAAGAATAGAGAAAGAAAGAGAAAGAATAATAAAAATATAAACATAAATAATAATGACTACAATATTTTAATCAAACTTTACACAAATATAACTAAAACTACCTTAATTTAACTAATTTCCTTAAAGAATTATTTATAAAAATACTACACAGTATTAATTCCTTTGCTAATCAAATAAATGTTTGTACCAAACTAATACACAACAATTATAATGAATGTAACCTTTTTACCAAAACAATAATTTACGTCTGCTGTTTGTTTCATTTTCTATGTTACCATAATCCATCGCTAAAGATAAAAAAAAAACAAATAAATCCTCCTTAACTTACGTTAACTTATGGGACATAAAAATGAATGTCAAAAATCAAAATCAAAATATGCTTTATTTTTTTTGAGATGCGAGTCTACATAAAAATAGTCCAATTTCTTTTCCTACCGTGCAGTGAATGACTGGCAACTACTGAGAAACACTGCCAAAAAAACTCAGTAGGCTTGTTTTCTTTTTTAAACGAAGTACTTATATCTATTACATTGTGAAAGTACAATGTGAAAGATTTATGCAGGTACTTAAATAAATTCTTGCATGTGTGTATCTAGTTTACACAAATTGAAAAAATAAATATGCCTACAATCTATTTTACTATATTTACAACCGATTGCTCAATAGCCTATTTTTATCTGTGCAATAATGTTGATATTAAATTTGACAGTAAATCTATGAACTAATCTATAAACTTCAAACCGTTTCATAAATTGTAAATTTCAATTAAGGAACACCTATCCCAAAGAGCAGCCAATAAGAGTGTGGAACACCACAAACAAGCAACAAAGGACGGACTCACGTTTCATAACTATAATAGTTGTAGCGAAACGTGGGGTGATATTCCTCAACTAACCTACACCTTCGGAGCTGTTATTGCGAAACAGCACACACCAGCTTACGAGTAGAGCCTATAACCGAACAATAACTGTTTGCACCCTGGGTTTGTAACTACACACACTAGTATACAAAAGTATACGTAGGTACAGGGATGGTATTGTTCAGATAGCTTTGCGACGATCAGTGCACCTGGTTTATAATCTACAATACAAAAGCGAGTATGTAGGGGTATTTTGCAGTATATCTAGTCTTCAAAAGGATGGCACAGTTCGTTGGTTTGTGATAAGAGTGAAATAGTAGATTGGCCTGACATAATGGACAAAGGAGCATGCATTTTGGGAAAAGTGCATTTTGAGAAAATGCGTTTTGCAAAACAAAAATATATTCTACGACTGAAAGATGTTTATATGTTTTAAAGGTTATGACGACATTATGATGATGGGATTTTACTAACTATAAAATCTTGCTTATCGTTTAATAAATTATTCTCTATTTTGAAGGAAAATTGTTGAAGTGCCGATTTTAAGTCGATGTCTAGGAAGATCAAATGGAGACCAAACCAAAAGGTAAAAGGAAGAAGAGATTCCAACACGAACTTGGACAAACAGGTCGACTTCAACGCCGAGTGGCGTCGATGATGATAGAAGAATAATAAAGCAATAACTTACCGTTTTCTGTATTTGTATATAATGAGTACGATGAAGGCGTTGCCGATGAAAAGCGCTGCTATCAGGAGCGACGGAATTACAATATCTGGAAAGGAAATAAATATATAATAGCCATTTTACTTTTAGAAACATAATTTTTCGGGGTGAATGCTGAAAACAGCTGAATGAAAAACCTTCCAGGACCCCGATTCCTATGTCTGTCTGTCAAGACCCGTTGTAAAGCCTAAACAATCATACCAAACCGCTTTAAATTATTAGGTACTAATAATATAATTATTAAATGTGCTATTACGAACCACTAAAAAATATTCAATGTAAAGTTATCAAGAGAAACCATTAATTTAATATTTTTTCATTAAATATCATAAGAAGCGCAAAAAATTGTCTTCTAGAGGATAAATGAGCGTTAGAAAAATATTTTTAACTAGTTGTTAACTGTGACTTCGTCTGAGTAGAATAGTGAAAATATTCCGAAGGATAATGATGGCGTAAATCGATAACTGTAAAGTAAACATTGAAATAAAATACCTAGAAAATACTTTACTCAAAATACATACTTTAAAACGGATTTTATCGCAGTTAAATTTAAAGGAGACGTTCAAAAAATGTATAGAGCCTGGGATTAAAATAATTGTAAATTTGAACAGCAATCTGAGTAACATAGGTTAATAGAGCATAATTAATTAAATTTTTTGGTGTATTTAAAATAATTTTACACCCCTCCGTTTTTTTAAAAATTGAAATTGAAAATAAGAATCCTTAATGCAATATTATGATTATTGCAATTGGCAACCCCATGGTCAAATGTCAATTGAGCAACCAAAAAAATCAAAATTATTTCGACGCTGTCAATCAAACTGATCAATGACAATGACATCATGACGTTTCCCGTAATTATATTTTTTTCCACGCGTTTTGTTATTACACTAATAAGATAACAAATATTTTTCGTCATAATTACATTAAGCTGCAGCTAGAATAATATTACAAGAGAAAAGTACTGTAACAGAATGCAATTGTTGACGTGATTGCAATATTTATACTGCTTAGGAAACGGATAATTAAAGGTAATGTGCGTTTTGTTTTTCTATTACATTTTTTTGATTTTTACAAAAATGGTTGCTCCTAAAATTCGTGTTTAGTTAAATTCTAACAGCTTATTAAATAAGCTTTCCAATGAGGTATGTCACATTGGTGTTCAAAATTCTAGCCCACTTTTGACCTCTCCTTTTTATATCTAAAATAAACCGCGATAAAATCCGTTATAAAGTAGTTTTATTTCTATGTGTGATATTCTTGTAAATCTAAGGAAATACTATGTAAAGGAAACATTTAATTTAATAAAAAAAATGATAAGTAAGTAATCACTATAGCAGATTTTTTAAGTGAAAACTTCTTTAGCTGCATTATGCACTTTTTGGTAGGGGAAAATGTTATGGGTTCGCGTCACCGACATCCTCATGACTGGCGCATGCTCACTTTGCGCGGCGGCCGTGTGCTGTGCGCGTTAGACGCTTTTTGGATGGGTAAAATTTCGTGAGTTCACAGTTTTTACTTCTTAGGCAATATCTATAAGTGCCAATTTTTTTTCACTAGAAAAAAATGTATTACCCTGCTGATACATTGTCTAGTATTCATACATATTATTTCATCCAAATCACATCAACCATTTTTGTATGATAAGTAGGTAAGTAGGTACATATCTAATACTACAACAGACAAACTTACTACAAGTTTAGCTATATATTTTCGAATATAAAACTGCCTAAAGCCTAGACCCTATTAATCATTAGACCTTACAACAATTTTCTCAAGTTTTCTATCTAGAAAGTTAAACGCAATATTAAAATTTTCTTGTGGCTAAATTGAAAATTACTTATCGCGGTTTCATCACCGCTTAGGCGGCCATTTTGATACCTTTCTCAGAAAATATAGCAAACATTTTTGTGTTTATAAGTCAGATATTTTATTTTATGATTTAGATTAGCCCATAAATTTAATACTCAAAGGCGTTTATTTACGGAAATACATTTACAATATTAGTTTACAACGAAAAAAAGAATCATCAAAATTGATTCATAATTTTCAGTTATCACATAACACACATCCAAAAAACAGTGGAATTGAGAAACTCCTTTTTGAAGTCGACTTCATTTTATACTATAGAAAGATTAAGTTACGTAGTAAAAAGGCCAAACTAACCTATACTTGAGATTGAATAAGGCAGTTAAGGTCTGCAGCAGAATGCCTTCAAACATATAGCACTTAAAAGAACTTCCCTAACAACTACACTACTAAAGCACTATAAATCTTCCCAAATAAGGACTGAGAAAATTAGTATCCTTGTCTTAATACTAAATGAGAAACAACCACAGTATGTACCAGTGGCGAAGGGTGGAAATTTAAAAAAGGAAAGACAAAACAAAAAAAGTTACAAGTATTTCTTAGATTTACGCGAATATCACACATGAAACAAAACTACTTTATAACGGATTTTATCGCGGTTTATTTTAGATTTTAGATCCCAAATTTTAGATTTCAAAATCTTTTCAAACTTCATGGGCAAGGGAAAAAAAATGTTCATGGATCTAAAATCTAAAATAACTACTATTCTGCCAAACTGCATTTGATTTTGTCGGCGGCACTTCTCGTTTAAACCTACAGATTTTATTTATATGATACTTACATAAATCCAATTTTACTTATTACTTTTATTATGCAATTATGATTAGGTGTACAAATCAACACCATCTATATCTATGGACGCAGAGAAAGGTAATGTTTTTTAAAACCCTTTTAAATTGGTTTTTGGATGTGATATTTGACAGCAAATCAACAAGTAATTCATTTCTTAGCTTCGGTAGGTACTATGTATCTTCTAGTAAGTTTACCATAATAGTTGTTTGTTCTTGGGACAGCGAGTCTTCTTTTTGTAGCTATACGGGTTGGGTAGGTTTTCGTTCAATTTTATGTTTAAGTTATTAAATTGTTCTAATAAAATATGTAACTTAAGTTTTTACTGTGCTACCACCCCGACAGTTACTCAGTCCTGTTAATTAACTCAGAATTCCAGAAAATGTATCGAAACTTAACCAAAGTTTCTGTGGTCCGTGGTTTCCATTTATAGGATCAAACAATTATTTCGTCAAACAGAGTTCGTACAAAACAATAATTACTTAAATCAGTCGACAGGGAGACGAAAATTTAACACGGAGTTGTAAACTTGTTGAAAGTTTAATGGGACACAATTATCAAGTTTGCTGTCACTTACTATGATTTGCATGTCATATTTTGTATTTTGTGTTTTTGACGGACTGGTGGCGTGGTCGGTAAGATACTCGCTTTTCACGCCGCAGGTCGTGGGTTCGATTCCCGCCCGAGACAAACATCAGTGGTGGACATTTGTGTTTGTGTCGAGTCTGGGTGTAAATATCTATTTATAAGTATATATTTACAAAAGAAAAGTATTACATGTATAGTATATAAGCAGTTATCTGGTTTCCATAACACAAGCTCTGCTTAGCTTGGGACCAGATGACCGTGTGTGTTAATGTACCAGAATATTTATTTACCCTACATCCCTAGTCCACCCCAGACCTCCTAGGGAGCCTATGTGCCAAATTTGTAGTCTCTAGGCCCAGCGGTTTTGGCTGTGCGTTGATATGTCAGTCAGTCAGTCAAGTTCTTCTTCTGCTTCTTTTGTAATGTATATATAAATAGCATTTAATAAAAACCAGGAATTAGAAACTTACCAACTATCATATTAGGCTCATCATGTGGTGGCATTTTTGTGACTTTGTTGTTACTTCTCTCAAAGGAATCGTTTCCTCCACCACTGACAGCAGACTCTTCTGTGAAAGAAAATCAAAATGAGTTCAACATCATTATCGACCGGTTACAAAACGTTTAATTATACTCATAGTCTGGATTTAATAATGCAGTGTAAATTTCTAATACCAAATCAAGATCACAGTCAAGACCAAGCTTTTAAGTGTTTAAAACAGTTACAACATCAATTTCAAATTAGGTTTTCGAAAAGAACGTTTTAAAACATTTACAAACTTTCTTCTTAACACCATCGACGTCGTACTAAGCATAATATTTTATACCTAATTAAGTACTCTTAAGTAACAGTAGTGTAATAATTATTGTAGATCAACTCAACAGAATTCCTAACAAATCAAAAACCATCATACTAAAAGTAAATGGATATTGTTACTCCCACACATTTATTGAATTTTGGTGTAAAGAAGTTCATAGCGTTAACTTGATATCTGTTATGACCTAAAACTTGCACATTAAACTCTATAATCAATAAGTATCTATATGATTGTTCTATAAGTTATTTCAACCGCCTATAAACCCATTAACAATTCCGACTACAATGTGTCGCGCGCTTTCTCCAAAGAATGCCTTCAAGAAGCCATAAGAGCCAATCAATCACTCCGTTCCGAATGAATGAGCAAATGTTAGTAGATCTCGCTCGTCATATTGGCAGCGCTACTCTCGCGCCGCCTACGTCATCCAATGTTGCCAACAATAGTTATTTAGTACACTCAATACTTTTATTCCGGCACTATCTTTGCTAGCTATACGAAAAATCTTAAAAATATTCGATAACGAATTTCAGAAAAAATCGACTATAATAGTGACAAACACTGTCAAAATGACCAAAGATTGGAACATTGTTTTTTTTATACTTTATCTGAAAAGGATTAAGAAAGAGTTCGTATATTTCACAAACATTTTCTTTGAAGTCACAACAGTATGCAGGTTTAAACGAAAGCAATGTCAACTTTGAACTGGGCTCATATTTTGCTCATTTTCTCGGCTTGAGTAATGGCTGCACAAGAATAAAATAAGTACGTTCTTATCATTAACACAACACCCTTTGTTTAGAACCACAGTTGTAGTTGGAATTAAAAAGTCACGTAGTAGGTTATAATGCAGGAAATTATTTACGCTGGCGATAACTTAGCAATTTTTTTAACTCAAGGTACAATAATGACAACTTGCCTGATGTTAAGCAATTTGGAGTCTATCCTGGAACCCACTAAATACCACGTCACTGTACGTAAAGACAGAGTATAGGTACCTACAAAGAGCATATAAACGCTTACGCTGAAGAGGCGGGACTTCCTTAAAGAAAATAAATATATGACAATTGAGCAATGGTCCATTACCAACATACAGAAATCATCTGTCTGATTATATGTTAGAGTAGTTTAGAAAACGCCGCCATTAATCTATCCTCAATATCCATACATTCGAAATTTATATAGAAGTTGCGCCAGACTGGGTACCTATTGGAAAACAGATGCTGTCAGGAAATTCCAGAACTGTTCACAATTCAGTACTTGAATTCGATTATTTTTTTGGTATGACCTAGTATTATATTATCTGTGGTAAGACGTAATTGTGATCACCGAAGATGATCAGCTGTCTAGAATGTCTTGATAACACGGCCTAGCTTCGTAACGTAAAAGTGCTTCTCCACCGCGTGTATTCGCCTGTAATGTGACATTTCAGATTCGATTTTTGACATTACGTTACAATAGGTACTGCCTCCCTGACTGACCATTCGCTTGTAATTTAGGTAACATTCGGATTCAATTTTGAGCATTTGTTTTTGTTGATTTTACATGTCAGAAAAAGCGGACGTCTATGGTACTTTTTCTTAGACAAGTTTTATCAGTGGTAGTTGTGTTACTTGGTCACTGTAATGCGATATTTTCCATGTAAATCACGAATCTTAAAACATTAAAATATAGGTGAATACTCACGGTATAGAAGCGCCTTTGTAGGTAAGTATTCGTGAAGTCAGTACGAGTCTAAGAGAGCTAAAAGCCATCTCATTGGATTTTAGCATACATCGCGTCAGAAGTCTTAACTTGGTAACTGACATAGGTAAATGTAGGGCGAAGTTGTAATGCTTTTACAACCAAGAGGATTGTATAAAATCAAAATAAGCAATTATAAATTCTACTTGCACGGAATTTACTGCCTACAAAAAACATATTTAATATTTTCTTCTAAGCAGGTTTTTATATTCTGACACCATGAGGGTAGGTTGCTCCTGTATGGTTACTAACCTTAAGGAACCTATTCTAATGTCATCTCTCCGAAAATCATTCTTAATCACAAGTGAATCGGTATATTGGGCAAGGGCGTTTCATCGTAGACTACATCGTTGCTTAACATCAGGCAACTTCGCCTTTAACATGAAAAGCCACGGAGTTCTAAGTTATTTGGTAACTGGTCTCTATAGACGGTGGTCGCTTGCAACACCAGCATCATTATTGGCTTCCTCGCTTACATCCAGCCATACAACTAAAAGTTGTTACACTGCGTGTGTTCTATAAAGTGGAGGTATTTCCCCAGTTGTGATCGCTATAAAAAAATAAACCACGATAAAATCTGTTGTACTACTCGTAAAATAATTTTATTTCAATGTGTGATATACGCGTAAGTTTCAAAAAATACCAATCTATACCTCTCTTAAAAGTGGCTACATTTTGGTACAAAATATTATGGCAAGATTCTGATTCTACAAACAGTTAACAGTTATGCAGAAAATTGACGTTACCCGAATAACAACCTAATATTAAACTAAGGAAAGTACGAAAAATGCCTAACTTAAACTAATGCGTCAAAAAATCCTCTACATTGCTTTCTCCTAGGAACGTACCAAGAAGGGTAGCAGCATTTCCGCATTGGACAACAATCCTTTGCCCGAGATACAAACAAATATAAGGTCGCGGGTTCAATTCCCAGTCGTGCCCACACATCTTTGTGTGAATTGTTTCATCGCTGCTGTTCAAATATCGATAAAAGAAAACATCGTGAGGAAACCGGCATGTCTAAAAACTAATCATTCAAGGACATGTGACATTAACCAACCCGCACTTGGCCAGCGGATGTGGATTATGGCCATAACTCTCTCAACTAGTAAGATAGTAGAGAGAAGACCCTAAACCTGTTGACGACAGATACAAACCAGCTTTGATAACTTGAAAAGGGAACGTGCTCCTGGATTCCACGTATCCAGTCCCAACACCAAAAGGCTCAAATTGCAATTGAGTAGGTCGGTTTAATCTCAAACCGAACTGGATTTCAACTGAAAGCTCGCTGACAATCACGTTGACCACGAAATTTATTCACAAAATAATTGGAATGGAAACCAATTAAAGTGCCGAAAAATGACATTTGTTTCTGACAGACTTAATTAACTTCAAAACAAATATTTAGCGAACAAATTAATAGCTTAGTATGTCCGTTGAACACCGAAGTTTATTTTCAGTTCTAAGCTTCTTATAAGCTTCTTAAGGTCGTATCCTCATGACTGAGGGACGTGATTGTGGTGCGCAATCTGTGCACCACCCTTCTCCAGCATATCCTATCTTACGCCATTTGGATCGACCTTTGCAATGTAGCTCTTGTGACTTCCTGCGTAGCGTGTTCATCTTGTTGGCGATCTACCCCTGTCTCTTATTCCTTCGGCACAGCCGGTTATAATTAGCATTTCTAGACTGTCTGTGTCTCTCCTGTGTGCCCGAAGAACTAGAGTACTGCCTACAGATTATGGAGAGTCGTGTTTTTATGCAAATCTGTTCATGGAATGACGGAGACATGCCCAAACCAACAAAAAGAAAATAGAATCATTAAAATTGATCACATAATTTTCAGTCGGTTAAAACAGTTAATTAGAGTTCCTAATGCTAATGACTACACACATTTAATCATTTAACTGATGAGGTTTTTGATAATACCTACCCTACCTACCTATGGGCGAAATACATTAGAATAATTTCTACTGTGACTGTCACATTATGTTTTGCTCGTTCAATTTGTGTGGAGCCGTAATACCTTGGTTTTAAACCACTGGGGTGTGTCATGTAATATTGTATGCATTTCCGTAATGCTTTTAGAAATCATTACTTAATTAAAATCAGGGATTTTCGGATCGATGAAAAACATTTAATTTTGATTAAGTACCTACAGTCCATCAAATCTAGGAAGTACCGTTTGACAGTTCTAAACATTTAGAATTTTATTTTTTGTATGAAAATTGTTTATGTTATGTTAAAATAAAAATAGCTTGATAATACAATTATTTTACAGGAAAGCTAATAAAAATAGTGTGAATTGAATTACGCCTTTAAAAAGCTAATTTAATAGAAAACAGTGAAACATTAAAAGGTACTTCTTAGATTTGTTCAATTGTAGTAGATCGTAGACACCTTTTCCCTCTGAGGTGTTATTTTCAACTATTTTATGAGCACTTATACCTGCACACCTGTATTACCCAAATGTGTAGGCTGAGGTGAAGGCTACATTTCGCTGGCTATGTTTATACGTTACGCTAGGAAGCGAGCACAAATACCGTGCTACTAAATTCTACTAAGATTTTCTCAGTACCTATGTTACAAAAGTCTTTTGTTGGGAATTGAACAGCACGCTGTTGAAGAGCAGTTTGGTTGATGTTACTGTCCCAGTCATCTATAGTTATAATTAGTTTAAAAATGTCAAGCAATTTTTATATGGAAAATCTTTGACCATAACTGAAATATAAAACCAAAATAGTGCCTTGGGTATTTAAGTAAGTTCGTACCTATGTAAATACCACTTAGCTATTTAAATAGCGATTCTCCAGGTAACTTTAAGCTCGATAGGTATACCTAGTTGTATTAGCATCAAACTCTTGAGGGCTCTCAACTTAAGAGTGACTGCGGTGAATAATGACCGTTGAACTTTGCAGACGATTCAATTTCATTGTAAACCTGTTCAGATTTAACTCTCAATAGAGAATAACAACTTTTTTTTAGTCAAATTTATAAAATAAAAATATTGAACACGTAATTTTTCATTTTCATATGGTTGTCATCGAAGAATCATAGTCAAAATAAGGGCTTGATAAGTGTCTTAAAATAAATAGAATTTTAGAGTAGAATTGTCGATTTTTTTGATTAGCTACTACGTTACTGGGAAGAGTCTAGACTCGACACAGGGAATCCTAGTGTGGGGTCCAGAGAAACTGTACCAACTTTTTTGTAACTTACTTTCGTTGTATTGTATTGTCATTAAATAAAATTTATTTATTTTTCTATTTCTGTGTGATTTAAGATTGCGCCGATATGTCCAAGCGTAATTTCGAATGACGTCACGCTTAGGTGAGTTTTTTATACCACTGTATGACATAGCGCACTCCCACTCCATAACTTTCATGAGTTGTATCTTAATATTGTTAATTAATGATAAAGCAAAAATTACACGTGTAAAACATTTTTTTTTATAATCTTACTGACTGACTAATTAAAATGCGATTTTTCATAGATTTGTCGTCACACTTGTTGTAGAATAAAAAGAAACAAGTTAGTAATTTATCACGTAGTACCCGTGCCCGATAAGTTTAAAGCCGATTATTAGGCGAACACCCTTACCACTTGCTTACAGAAGTAGCTTCAACACCTATGGTACTATCAACTAATTAACATCAAACAATACATGATGATACAAACCACTAATATTTACACCTCACAAACGGATTATCATTCGAATCTCCACTGTTTTTAATTTTCACCTTTGTTTTTGTTGTTACCAACAAATAAGTTCGCACTCGCTGCGCTCCCGTTTTCATTTTTATAACCACAAGACTAACTATATGCCTGTGCGGCCCGCAGTGACACCTCACATTATCCTGGCCCTGAACCAGAAAAGTGAAACCGCTACTCTAAGGTATCTGCGGATAATCTAGTAAAAAAAATTGCCTTTAGCAATATTTTGAAGTTTTCTCTTATGCCAAAAAATATAACCTTTGTATATATATTCCAAAGACATACTTCCATTAATAAGAAAACGGATCTTGGCACTCATATTGAAGTCAGCGACCTTATAAAATGCTTACTCATAACTTATTACTTAGATATGCATACATAAAGCTTATGTTACATCAGTCTGACTGGAGTTTTCGTGAAGCAAGGGTTGGCTGTTGGCACCGCAAACTTATAATAGACACGGATCGCCTAAGGGAAGATATTTTAACTTTACAATAGCATAGCTACAAATAAATAGGTACCTACACCATGTATTAGGTATGTTTACAAAGTTGACATCTTTTGATGTTAACTTTTGTGATTCTTTAGAATGCATTGACAAAAATAGCCTCAAAAATTGGTCAAGTATGAATTGTCAATCATACACTCGAAGGGTGTCGTACGACATTATAATTAGTTGATTTATCAGCAGTAAAATACGTAGCTGTCAATAAAATATGTTTTATACAGCGTAATATTTAGTTTGCCACCTCTATTATTTACAGTTTTTGAAATAAAGCCTGCTGAGAGACAGAAGAACGATAGAGTCTTAAACCGAGTGCATATTTACCTCGCCCCATGTGTCACGTCACGCCACAAGCGACATTCATACCTGTAGCAGGTGTGTCTCTCTTTTTCTAACCACGGTAGTATGAAACCGATAGGGCTAGTGTCGTGCGGAGCGACTCGACACACGTAGCGGGATCATTATGCAAGCGGCTTTAGAACCCATCAGGCTATATCAGGTTCGCAACCCTAACAATACGGGTAAAAACTGAAAACAATAAAGATCTATTTTCTAGAACATTAGGGTTTCTATTTACGACAGCTTAATTCAACCCTAAAATAAGGTTTCTGTCCATAAATTTAATCAAACTAGTTAAGATTCAAGCCGCTTTGTCCTAAACGATAATAAAATTCGCAATTTATAGCACCACTGAGTTCAATTGTACGGTTGTGGAGATGGGGGTTAACTGTGAGAGTAACTTGCCCGTTTGGGCTCATCACTAATGTGACGTATAGGGCTCAAGGGACTGCCTTCAGTTAGGCAACTTAGGCAACTGAAGGGCTGTTGGTAAGAAAGTTTTAAATATCATGAATTACCAATGAGTTGATATTACAAAGGTATAGCTACTTGAATTTAAGGACATTAGTGATTTTCTTTGTTCTATAGGTTACCCCGGGCAGGTACCTCTACCTTACAGAATACACATCATCCTCAGCGTATTTTAGTCCAGCTGGGCATGCTGAACAAAGCATACCACTGAGCACAGCTTGCCAGCTGCATCCTACGTTACGTTTGCCAATTCGTGATCACACGAACTCGTATGCCCCAGCGGTTGTCGGTTCTGCTACGATATGGCCGGCCCATTGCCACTTCAGCTTACTAATCAGGTGGGCTATATTGATTATATTAGTCCTCTGTCGGATCTTCATCAACAGAATACACGCAGTGTAATAACTTTAGCTGTAGGCTCAATGCTTATTCGCCAATTTAGCAGTTAAAACAAAACTTGTACAAATATCGTTTAGTGCAAAGTAGTAAACGCTCCACCGTCTACCTTTAAGTGCCCTACATAAGAAGAGGGTAATATTATTACGCAAAAATATACGCAAGGGTAGGTAAATAGGTAAAGCACTAATAGATTCATATTGCTTCAAGTCATGAACTCCAAAGCTAATGTCAAAGGTCGATGAAACAATTTCGATATACCTATCGATACAACAAAAATGGCGTCTAAGACTGAGAAAACTTAATATACGGTTAGTAGTAATATAGTGATGAATCTCTTGTGATTCTATGTTCACACTAAGTTTAGTATATTTAATCTTTGCTAACTTGATATTAGTAAATGTATAGTTCTAATCATAGTGATGGTAAGTCCAAACTACGTATAAAAATAGTTTTATAAAAATAATCATATTGACGGCGGCATGTTCCATCAGAGGCGACTGCGGGAGTGCAGCCCCTGGCTTTTAGCAATGCTTGCAGTTACATAAGGGTGACAAGAGACCAAGGTGGGTTCTAGGAAAAACACAGCCTCTAGTAGCCTTTAATGTCTTTCGATTTTCTGTACGCTCAAACGATTTCGCCATAATTATTACTGGAACCAGCTCGAATTGGTCCCTTTAGATTACATTATCCGTGGTGCTTGGTACATTTTATAAATGTCTCCCGCTTTGATTGGAAGGAAGTGGACAATCTACTCTAACGCTCCAACTCCTATAATTATCTTATTAAATTCGTGCCGGATCCAAGACAGTTTAGGTAACCCGGGACTTGGCCAGATTCTAATCCAGAGTCACTTCACGGCGCTGCAGTTGATCCTGGTTTTCAGGAGTACCAGTAGCGGGATTGCGGTGTACATGTGAACCTATGTTTTGTCTTTAAAGAATAAATATAACTTTAGCGTAGAAATCTTTGCTTTTTATTCGCAATTCTTCAGGGTATAAAGTCCATAAAAATCGCTTTCTCATCTAAGTAAGTATATTATAAAATTTTCATTGTTGACACAAGCAAACAAGACCTCATGAAACCGTGACGCGACTATTTTTTACCCCTGTTTATCATTATAAGGTTTTTTGACTAACAGCTAGACTTGGCGTCAACAGTTTTGATGGGTTAAGTCTTAAAAAAAGCCTCGAATGGCCCTATTTTTAGCAGAAATGGCAGAAAGTTTAGTAGGTAAGTAGGTGTAGGTACCTATTTCATAAATCTCAGTTCCCATCCCATCCATCAATAAAGGTCATTCGATATGATCGATTGCGAATAATCGAAATATAAGAAAAATACATCGCGAATTAATCATAATTGATTCGAGTTCCGAGTTTGCTGAGTAAAACACTCCTCAACAACAATTGACGGGCCGGTGCCGTGGTCGGGAATCTATTAGCTTTTCATGCCGCATTTCATGGGTTCGATTCCCACACAAATCAGACATTAAAATTTTTGTGATGAACATGTCTGTTTGTCTCGAGTCTGGGTGTAATTATCTATAATTAAGTTTGTATTTACAAAAGAAAAGTATTTTAGGTGGTATATTACCAGTTATCTGGGTTCCATACTACAAGCTCTGCTTAGTTTGGGATCAGATGGCCGTGTGTGTTAATGTTCCTCTATATTATTATTAGGTAATAAATTATTTTCACTTTATATTTATTACTAGCTCTCCGTCAGCGGCTTCTTGTAACCTAAATATTATATATAATGGCCAGCATTAGGATAAAAAGTAGCCTTTACCCTTCCTCAGTAAATGCTATGGGTTAATTCTAGCGTAGATTAGAAGGCAGTTAGAAATTAAGCAACTGCTTTACTAATCTATAGGTCTACTATCTAATATTGTAAGCTGAAGAGTTTGTTTCTTTGTTTGGTTAAACGGTTTTAACTCTGGGACTGGACAGATGTGAAAAATCCCTACATTGTTAGATAGTCCATTTATTGAGAAAAGTTGCTAGTCTTACGGTCTTCTATCGGATACATCTCGAAGAGTGTGCGTTGTAAATACGTAATCTTACTCCCCCATCTCTGTTCTATCATCGTACAAGTAGAGGTACGGCTGTGCGCCATCGATATATGGTGGAAATTCCACGCGTACGCACAAAACGCTTTGCTTCCACTTTTATTGTGCGAACTGCCAAGTTGTGGAATTCGCTAACGGCATCTCTGTTTCTCGATATCTATAATCTGCCTGTCTTCAAATCATTAGTGAATCGGAAATTACTGGGTAAGCGCGTTTCATCTTAGACTGCATCATTGCTTAACAACAGACAAGTTGTGGTCAAGCGCAAGTCTATTACAGAATAAAAAAAGGCTATGGGCTATTATTTATTCCACTAAGGCCGCGGGTGGAAAGCTGGTTTATAATAAAATTAGAATTGTAAAATGTTTGTGATTGTTTAGTGAGGGTATTACGCAAGTTGGTCCTAAATAAACAAAGTACACTTAATTTAAGAAACATTAACTCTACCTACCCTCTAATAAACACAGACGTGGGGGTATATCAAATGTACATTCCGTCACGGCGTCATCAACGTACAGCCGCGCGTCTTAACGAGCTTAATTACGTCGTCGACTGTACTTAGACTGGCTCTTGGAAACATACTTTGATGTAGCTACATAGAAAATATCCTTTGCTTCTTCTGTTCGTTTGTATAGTTTAAAACTTACAGGGCGTTTTCACTTGAATGTGTAATAATCGTCCAATAAATAATAATCTATGTATGATTTACAAAATACGAGAAATCTCAGTTCGGGAGTCAGTGTGCAAACCTTTTAATATGCCTCTGTAAATACACCGCTGTTAACTATAAGAAATGTCACAAGAACCTTTATTGTACACACATGTTATGTATTTATTTTTGCAAATAAATATTATTATTATTACTATTACTGCACAACAAAATATTATACAAGCACAGTCGTATCTCTTTCTACTCATGTCTAAACGATAGAGATAGATATTGCTTGCAACATGTTTTCATGTGCATGTTTCGCCAGTTGAAACTAGGGTTCAGACGAACTTATTCTGAAACAACGATTAAGTTAAGCTAACGTACACAACCCTAAACCGGAAAGGCTATTCTATACTTGAAATCAGACAATTTCAGGTCGAAATAAAACTACTTTTTAACGGATTTTATAAACCGCGATAAAATCCGTTAAAAAGTAGTTTTATTTCAATGTATGATATTCGCGTAAATCTAAGACAATACTAATCTTCAGGATTACTATTGACTATGTGAAGTCAGAAATTAATTTGCATTTTTTGATGTGCAAAGTTTTTGCAAAATTTTCTCAGCGTGCAACCCTAAACTTCTTTTCTTCTTTGTTATACTATATGAACGCGCCATGTAATTGGCATAGAGAGATTGATGACAATAATTCCGTTATCATGATAATAATTTGATATTATCATCGTTTCGTAGGTCAAATGATAATGAAAACGTCGAATTTATGTTATTACGATAAAGTATATTTAATATGTAAGTTTATTTTGATTCATTTGGTCCACTCGTGTCAAAGAACTATGACAATAATGGGTTAGTTAGCACAAAATTCGAAAAATAGTTTTTTTTAAGTTTTTTTTTTTTACAATATCTCTACTACGTTGTCAAATTGTTTTACGTAGTTTTTTAAAAGTCTATGGTAGTACAGCTGCCGTATTAAGTTTTCAACAATTATGATTCCGTTGAAGGAAAGGGATGCGCTTATACAATTCGTATATTCGCATCTCTTTCTTTGAACGGAATGATGAATTTTAAACACTCATAATACGGCACCTAGTAAATTAAACTAGACGTTAGTGCATTTTTAGTTGTGTACAGTCAGCACAATAGTTTTATATATTTTATTGTCAGGTACATTAATGGAACTAATAATATTAAACAATATTAAAAAAGGTGAAAATTGAAATTAAATGTTATATTTAATTAATCTGAATATTAAATATAACATTTAATTCTAATATTCTTCAACTCCAGACATTTAGCACTAAGTCTCATTCTCATCCTCACTTCCATCCGATGAATCATTTTTGTTAATTATAGTTTGTTCTGATATTAGGTTTATATTAGCCTCATGCGTTCCTTGGAAGTTTTTTTTCTTCTAAATAGCACATTAACCTTTTTATTCCGACTGTACAATTAAGTTTTATTTTTAGAATCCCTCTAAATATACAACTACTACAAATGCAAAAACGGCTGGAAAGTAATTTACCTGTAACAATCTACATAGTTCCATAAGAGGAAAAATAAACGCAAAAACCCGTTACATCGCCTTTTACTCACAGAAACTCTATTACACTTTTTTTAAACAAACGTGCATTTCACGCGTGAGTCTTAAACGGTTTTACTCTTTGACATTCCTTTTTCTAATTTCGAATTTTAAATTTTGGAACGTCGAACGAACGAAGCAGGAAAAACAAAGATGGCGTCTATTTTGCTTTCTTTTTGTTTTTAAGGTTCCGTACCTCGAAAGGAAAAAAGGAACTACTTTGTTGTACGTCTGTACCTACGTTTATCTGTCAGGACACTATTTCGGAAACACGTAAAGGAATCGATTTTAAATTAAAACCATGTATTTTTATGTATTCGGGTCAACAGCCCTCTGAAGCTGTTAATCTTCTAAGTTAACTTAAAAAAGATGTAGCCCTTTTTACAGCAAAAAAAAGACGTATATTTCGTCAATCTCAAGGGAATTAATATTTAAAGAGTATTTTCCGTTGATCTAGAACTATGAAAGGAGAGGTCAAAAGTGGGCTAGAATTTTGAACACCAATGTGATATACCTCATTGGAAAGCTTATTTAGTAAGCTGTTAGAATTTAACTAAACACGAATTTTAGGAGCAACCATTATTGTAAAAATCAAAAAAATGTAATAGTATAACAAAACGCACATTACCTTTAATTATCCGTTTCCTAAGCAGTATAAATATTGCAATCACGTCAACAATTGCATTCTGTTACAGTACTTTTCTCTTGTAATATTATTCTAGCTGCAGCTTAATGTAATTATGACGAAAACGTTATTAGTGTAATAACAAAACGCGTGGAAAAAAATATAATTACGGGAAACGTCATGATGTCATTGTTATTGATCAGTTTGATTGACAGCGTTCTAAATAATTTTAATTTTTTTGGTTGCTCAATTGTCATTTGGGCATGGGGTTGCCAATTGCAATAATCATAATATTGCATTAAGGATTCTTATTATCAATTTCAATTTTTAAAAAAACGGGGGGGTGTAAAATTATTTTAAATACACCAAAAAATTTAATTAATTATGCTCTATTAACCTATGTAACTCAGATTGCTGTTCAAATTTACAATTATTTTAATCCCAGGCTCTATACATTTTTTGAACGTCTCCTTTGGCAAGTAATAGGTACTAAAAGTATAAAGAAAAATCTGAAAACTACACATTTGTCATTAAATCATAAAAGTATAAGACTTTTAAAGTACTTATGAGATCATCAATCCAGCATGGGAGTTAAGCAAGCTACTTATTACTAGCTTCCGCCCGCGGCATCACTACCTTGGCTCCCGTTTCACCTCCTTAGAGGGTGGCTTTTGAAAATCCATTCTTAGATCCCTAGACCTGACATGAAACCAGCAGTTCAGGCTGTACTTTGATTTGTCAGTCAGTCATTCAGTTTCTGTATTATTCTAAGAAGATGTAGCTACTATTTTCTACGGAATCCTCGGTGGGCAAGCCCAACACGCACTTGGATAGATTTTTTTATTACGAGTGGTAAAGGTTCTAATAATAGAAAGGTTTGCGTGTAATATGGTGTCGCGTGTGTGATTTCACGCATCAATTCATAACATAAATGTGTTATTGTTATTTATCACGTATGTACACACGGCTACACATCAAGCTATAAGTAACCAATATAACCGGATCCCGCATTGTAAAGGATTTCGGTACAACGAGAGGTCAGCTTATATTACTTGTGTAGGTATAGGTTGATGTGTAGACGTGTGATATAAAACACAACACAGTGCTGCGGGTGCCACAGTGGTAAGGCCTGTGAAATATAAGGTCGCGGGTTCGATTCCCAGTCGTGCCCTTTCTTGCATAAATAGTTTCAATTAATTCAGAGCGCTAGCACTCACGCCTGTATTGCTTGAAGGTAAGCAGAAGTGCTGCATAGACTTTTCGGCCTTATTCATAAAAAAGTTAAGACTCTTTAGTTAAAATGGACTTTGTCTCTTTCTTACTAATATAAATGTCAAGACGAAAGACAAAGTCAAACGAATTATAAACCTATTTTAGCTATAATGAGATTCAAATACGCTTGTGAATACGGGGTTAGAAGTTTATCAGCGTGGCCTTAGAAATATAAGGTCACGGGTGTGATCCCCGGTTGTGCCCACACATCTTAATATCAGTACTACGGTCCATCAAATCTAAGAAGTACCGTTTGACAGTTCTAAACGTAGTACATTTAGAATTTTGTTTTTTGTATGAAAATTGTTTATGTTATATTAAAATAAAAATAGCTTCATAATTCAATTATTTTACAGGAAAACTAATAAAAATAGTGTGAATTACGCCTCTATAAAGCTAAATTAATAGAAAACAGTGAAACGTTAAACGGTACCTCTTAGATTTGTTTAATTGTAGTATAGTTTTAAATAATTAATACTATACCAAAATAATTAAAAAATAAAGAGGGATCATCTGGTTTCGAGACCACCCAATTTCCCACATTAAACAGCATGAGCTATCATATTAAACTTCATAGTGGCGAAATTTGCCTTCGTATACCAATGATATTGTAGTAGTTTATCATTGCCTGAAAATACAAATAAAACTACGTTTTCTAAAACTGCATCCTAGCTAGATCGATTAAGCGACACCCTCTGTATAAACTTCATGAAAATCATTGAAGTCGTTTCCGAGATTTCTAAAACTGAAACCTAGCTAGATCGATTAATCGCCTGCGACACCCTATGTATAATGAATTTCATGAAAATCGTTGAAGTCGTTTCCGAGATTTCTAAAACTGAAACCTAGCTAGATCAATTAATCGCCCACGACATCCTCTGTATAATAAACTTCATGACAATCGTTAAAGTCGTTTCCGAGATTCAGATTATAATATAAATAGTTAGTTAAAGGAGACGTTCAAAAAATGTATAGAGCCTGGGATTAAAATAATTGTAAATTTGAACAGCAATCTGAGTTACATAGGTTAATAGAGCATAATTAATTAAATTTTTTGGTGTATTTAAAATAATTTTACACCCCCCCGTTTTTTTTTAAATTGAAATTGAAAATAAGAATCCTTAATGCAATATTATGATTATTGCAATTGGCAACCCCATGGTCAAATGACAATTGAGCAACCAAAAAACACAAAATTATTTCGACGCTGTCAATCAAACTGATCAATGACAATGACATCATGACGTTTCCCGTAATTATATTTTTTTCCACGCGTTTTGTTATTACACTAATAAGATAACAAATATTTTTCGTCATAATTACATTAAGCTGCAGCTAGAATAATATTACAAGAGAAAAGTACTGTAACAGAATGCAATTATTGACGTGATTGCAATATTTATACTGCTTAGGAAACGGATAATTAAAGGTAATGTGCGTTTTGTTTTTCTATTACATTTTTTTGATTTTTACAAAAATGGTTGCTCCTAAAATTCGTGTTTAGTTAAAATCTAACAGCTTATTAAATAAGCTTTCCAATGAGGTATATCACATTGGTGTTCAAAATTCTAGCCCACTTTTGACCTCTCCTTTGCCTTCGTATACCAATGATATTGTAGTAGTTTATCAATGCCTGAAAATACAAATAAAACTACGTTTTCTAAAACTGAATCCTAGCTAGATCGATTAAGCGACACCCTCTGTATAAACTTCATGAAAATCATTGAAGTCGTTTCCGAGATTTCTAAAACTGAAACCTAGCTAGATCGATTAATCACCCGCGACATCCTCTGTATAATAAATTTCATAAAAATCATTGAAGTCGTTTCCGAGATTTCTAAAACTGAAACCTAGCTAGATCAATTAATCACCCGCGACATCCTCTGTATAATAAATTTCATAAAAATCGTTGAAGTCGTTTCCGAGATTTCTAAAACTGAAACCTAGCTAGATCAATTAATCACCCGCGACATCCTCTGTATAATAAATTTCATAAAAATCATTGAAGTCGTTTCCGAGATTTCTAAAACTGAAACCTAGCTAGATCAATTAATCACCCGCGACATCCTCTGTATAATAAATTTCATAAAAATCGTTGAAGTCGTTTCCGAGATTTCTAAAACTGAAACCTAGCTAGATCAATTAATCACCCGCGACATCCTCTGTATAATAAATTTCATGAAAATCGTTGAAGTCGTTTCCGAGATTCATATTATAATATAAATAGTTAGTTAAAGGAGACGTTCAAAAAATGTATAGAGCCTGGGATTAAAATAATTGTAAATTTGAACAGCAATCTGAGTAACATAGGTTAATAGAGCATAATTAATTAAATTTTTTAGTGTATTTAAAATAATTTTACACCCCCCCGTTTTTTTAAAAATTGAAATTGAAAATAAGAATCCTTAAATGCAATATTATGATTATTGCAATTGGCAACCCCATAGTCAAATGTCAATTGAGCAACCAAAAAAATCAAAATTATTTCGACGCTGTCAATCAAACTGATCAATGACAATGACATCATGACGTTTCCCGTAATTATATTTTTTTCCACGCGTTTTGTTATTACACTAATAAGATAACAAATATTTTTCGTCATAATTACATTAAGCTGCAGCTAGAATAATATTACAAGAGAAAAGTACTGTAACAGAATGCAATTGTTGACGTGATTGCAATATTTATACTGCTTAGGAAACGGATAATTAAAGGTAATGTGCGTTTTGTTTTTCTATTACATTTTTTTGATTTTTACAAAAATGGTTGCTCCTAAAATTCGTGTTTAGTTAAATTCTAACAGCTTATTAAATAAGCTTTCCAATGAGGTATATCACATTGGTGTTCAAAATTCTAGCCCACTTTTGAACTCTCCTTTAAAGGCAGATATCCTATAAAGGTTTAGATCGATTAGATAGATAATTTTAAGGTCCTCAACAAAAGCGTGGATTGCTATTAGGCCTTTGATGATGTACATAATAGTTATAAATTACTGGCGACCCGCACCGACGTCGCACGAGTATAAAATATACACCTAAACCTTCCTCATGGATCACTCTGTCTATTAGTGAAAACTGCATGAAAATCCGTTTAGCAGTTTTTGAGTTTATCGCCAGCGGACATCAGAAGCGACAACATTTTATACTATTCAACACGTTGAGAGCCACTTCGATTAACTTGTATGGTAAGTGTAACAGAGATGCTAGGTACGAGATATATCATAGTATTTTAAGAAGGCTTCCATAGTAAACTAAATAATTTAGCATCCGCGAGATTTCCAAATTACGATTTATCTCGTAGCGAGCTATTTCGCAGAGCGGCAACCGGTATTACACATAAACCCAGCATGCCAAATACGATGGATCTCGCAGCCTAATTATGGTGGGAACTGATTTTTAGTTAAAATAATCCTTGGTATTCAACGTGTTAATAATAAAGATTATGTTATTAATAAACTAGGAGAATATATGAGTATAATTATACACGTGGTTTCATTAGCAATTGTGGCAGAATTTTCCTGTTTAACATAAATACCTACTCTATTCATTATTTCGTAGTTCCTACTCAATAATTAAGGAATATTGAAACTATATTTTACGGAGGAAACAGAGGCGGAGTCAGACCAAGGAGTTGGTACTCAGGTACACACGGCTACACACCAAGCTATACAAATTCAGTATAAGCTGACCTCTCGTTGTACAGATATCCTATAGTACAGATATTCTAGAACATGAACACACACGGTCATTTGGTCCCAAGCTAAGCAGAGCTTGTGTTAAGGAAACCAGATAATACTTTTCTTTTGTAAATTTAAACCTACTTATAATAGATATTTACACCCAGACTCGAAACAAACACAAATGTTCATCACTAATGTTTGTCTCGGGTGGGAATCGAACCTACGACCTGCGGCGTGAAAAGCAAGTATCTTACCGAACACGCCACTGGCCCGTCGAAACTAAGAACTAATAGAACTAATCATTCGAGAACATGTCGTGACATCCACCAACTGGCACTTGGTCAGCGACAGAAGACCCGTGCACAGTAGTGAGACACTAAAAGGGTTGAAGTGAATCTTCTTGATATAAAAAAAAATAAACTCACTAACTGACTATCAATCAAAGTACAGTTCAAACCACTGAGTCTGGAACTCCAGGCTCAGGTTCCTTATGAGGTCAAGGGGAGCATCGGTATATTACACAGGCGCGTCCCATCGTAGACTACATCATTGCTTAAAATCAGGCCAGTAGCCATCAAGCGCAAGGTTATTTCAGAATAAAAGAAATATGAAGATAAAAGATCTTTTAGAACCTATCTAATCTTCTGGATGTCAAAAAGACAAACTCACTGACTGGCAAACTGCAGAGACTAGGGTCTAGAGACTCCAGGCTCAGGTTACATAAGAGGTGTACGGGAGCACTAAGAAAGGATTTTCCAAAACTCGGGGGGAATTTTGGAAACCTCACCCCTAGTTGTCCCTCACTTAGGCGATGAAATGGACTGAAACGGTCCTGTTTCAGTCCATTTCATCGCTATCGTATACTAGCTTTTTACCATAGCAACCGACTGTTGTTCAATCTTTATTTTTAAAAAGAACTTTTTTGCCCAGCGTATGCCAGTCCCATCGAATCCTAAACAATTATCTATCAACAAAATTAAAAATGGGCTACGTATTTAAATAAAATTTTTGCGTCACAACTTAAAAATATGCAATATATGATAGCTCAACTAACTGTGTTTATTCAATTTTTTAATCATTCAACACATTGTTTATCTTACATTATCACAATTTGATAAACGGTGGCGGAAATGTACCAAAAATATTTTATTTTAGACGGGCCGGTGGTGGCGTGGTCTGTGAGATACTTGCTTTTCACACTGCAGGCCGTGGGTTCGATTGCCAACCAACACAGACGTTTGTGTGATGAACATGTCTGTTTGTCTTGAGTCTGGGTGTAATTATCTATATTTAAGTATCTATTTACAAAACAAAAGTATTATACGTAGTATATTACCAGTTATCTAGTTTCCATAGTACAAGATCTGCTTAGTTTGGGGTCAGATGACCGTGTGTGTCAAAGTCCCACTATATTATTATTATTATTATTTAAACACAAATTTAAAATATGGAAACACATAATTAAGAAAACAACTTTTTATTAATAAGTTTCAATATCTCATTAATAATATGTAGAGATACCTAGTTTGTGTAGGAAATAAATTTCTGAACATTAAGAAAAGTTGTAAATTATTTCCTAAACTATTGCAATGAGTTTTACATTCAGTGCCAAATAAAACTTAAATCTTACCACCTTTTATAATTGAAAAAATCCGAAATATTGGAAAACTCTAAACAACTGTTATTTCAACATTAAAAAAATATTTTGATAACCAACTCACTTTGGCAGAGACCACGTGTATCCTTTGGCGCGATATGGAAATTCAAATAGAGAACGTGGGAATCGTCGAAATTCTATTTTCAAATATCCCGTCACTACTACGCGCTACGACTAGAACGCGCGCCGCGAACGTCTGGATAACTGACTGAAGACATGTAGAGAAGCCCTTTGACAGACGATGAAAATAATAACAACTTTTTATCATTAAAAACACAACTTTATTTCATAGTAATAAGGTTGAAATTCTAAAATAGAACAAGTAATGTAAATTATCGGAGTGTAACTGAATGAATTATAGCCGTCTCTTTCTAAATTTACTGTATATGAGATGTGTGATAAAGAAAGGAAGAGCGGATATTCGCGCATGTGCGATATTCCCCTCAAATATCTACGAAATGATTCAAGAAGTTTTTATAGGGAGCATTTTATTGTTATTGACAACTGACAAGTTTTGGGGCTCACTAAATATTTTATTTACGATCTACTCTATCATTTTAAGAACTCTGATATAAGTTTTCGATATTATTTTAATGGACTAAGATAGCAACAGATTTTCTTGACCAAGTTTCTCCCGGACTTTAATACCTTTATGATTAGAGATGGGCAAAATGTCGTTGACTTTATGGCAAATTGGGATTATTGCCAATAAGCGCCTCTAAATTTCCCTTTGCAAAACATTTTTATGGGGCAATAATAAGGCACTAATTGGGAATTTTACCAATGGGCCAATCTCTACTTTTGACAGTTATACGTAACGAAAAAATTTAACAAACTTCTTGAACGTCAGATCCATGTAAGGGTCCGTAAAGGTCAAATAAGCAACGGTCCAAAAAAAATTGCTACGAAAATAAAATCAGTAATTTCGCAAACATAGCTATTAAGACAGCTTCTCCCACTGCTGTGCACGAATGTTCTCCAAAATATTTTTAAAGTAGAATGAGTAGGTACCTATTACAAAGCCCTTTAGGTACCTATTCGTTTACGCAGTAGTCATTGTTTGTTTATTAGTTACTAGCTTCTGCCCGCGGCTTCACCCGCGTGGTACTTCTCGGGATAAAAGTAGCCATGTGTTAATCCGCACCATAATCTATCTCTGTGCTGAATTTCTTATTCTCATTCTTTATTGTACACAAAACACTTACATAAACAATTTATAAATAGGAAACAGCGCATGTACACAGGCGAGCTTAATTCAAATGTGAATTTTCTACCAGCAAACTCTAGGTAAGGAAACATTGTGGAATTTTATCCATTTCCGTCCAATATTTTTTACATGAAAGAGTAACAAACATCCATACATTTTTACAAACTTTCGCGTTTATAATATTGAATGTAGGATTAATTTACGCTGGCTTATCTAGTGCGGAATTATCTATGAGAACGAAATAACATTATACATAAGTCATTTTCTTTTAGATTCTTAAAAAGAAAATTTTTGTATTTCAATTCCAGTATTTTCTAGCTAAGAAAAAATAAACATTCAACACGTAGGTACAAATTAGATCGCTGTTTCCGTTTCCTTTTCCCGCCATCCGAGGAACGTGAGAGGCACGAGTTTTATTGAATAGCGGAATTCGGATAACACTGTATACGACAAAGACATTTTACACCGTACACGATATTAAAATACTTCTGAAGCAAGTATCAAGAAGAAGGGTCATTTAACTAGCTTCCCGCGGTTTTGCGTGCACGTATGTCTTGTGTTAGAGTATTATATTATCTATGGTATTAGATAAGATGACGTTTTAAGTCAGCTGAAGGCCCTGGGCCTCGATTCTGGCGCTTTAGACATTTGAGGAGCTGGCGAACAGAACCGGACTTGTCCACTACTATTCAAAAGATGTTTTTTTTTCGAATCGTGATGTCTTGACCTAGTTTCGTCGATCCCTGTTAATATTTTCACCCAAAACCGGCTAGAAGTAGGCTAAAAAAGGCTTAAAAAACTAAATTTTCATACAAAACCGGACTAGTCCAATATCCAATTAGTCTCCTTCATATACTGATATTAGTTTTTTAGCTACCGTGTAAAATTTATTTTCGTGGACTAATCCGGTTTTGTTCGCCAGCTCCTCATTTATCTTTAATATACATTTTGTCTAACAAAAATTTATCTACTATACAATTGAACAAATCTAAGAAGTACCTTTTGACGTTTCACTGTTTTCTACTATATAGGCGTAATTCACACTATTTTTATTAGCTTTCCTGTAAAATAATTGAATTATGAAGCTATTTTTATTTTAACAGAACATAAACAATTTTTATACAAAAAATATAATTCTAAATGTACTACATTTAGAACTGTCAAACGGTACTTCTTAGATTTGATGGACTTTAGAGATAAATATCTAATGCGCTCAAATGTGGAAAAAAATATCAGATCTCATTAAAAAACAACAGAAATCGCCATTTTTGCTAGATAAAATTTTTACTAGTTAAAGATTAATGTCTTAAACGCCAGAATCAGGGCCCAGTGGCAATGCCACGAATAAATTAAACAAAAATGACGTTTTGTGTAGTATACAGGTGTGTGTATATATGTCAGAAATACAGGAAAAAACTAAAAATCTGACTTGGATTTGATCTTATTTTAAACAACAGACATGGCGTTAGCATATTGGACCTTAGTAAACGGACATAGCGTGAGTTATTTGGATTTGATAAATTAGACATGGCCTTTGGTATATATTTTGATTGGTATCTAGAAAGAAAATAAAAATAAGACAATGCAGTATGGTCAAAACCTTTGCCTGTCTTTTGGCGAATGAAAACAACAAGTCTAGTGAAGTCTATGTGACACATAGCTCAAAGTTCAGACATAGACTTAAATAGCGAAAAGATCCAAATCTATGGTATATACTACCTATCTCTACACAAATTTTCATCTGAATCAGTTCAATGGATAGAATGTCCAATTCGAAGCCAACAGATAAACACAGTCAGTTAGTTTACTTTCACATCTATATTATATAAAAATCAATTGCTGTTCGTTAGTCTCGCTAAAATTCGAGAACGGCTGAACGGATTTATCTTATCTTGGTCTTGAAATGTTCGTAGAGGTCTAGGGAAGGTTTAAAAGGTGAGAAAAATTCAAATAATTGCCGGGAAAACCCTAAAAACAGCAGTTGATTGAGACAGTTCGAAGTCTGCCGAGTCAGCTATTCTTTAATAAAAATCTTGTTTGAAAGGTACCCAGCCCCGAGGATCCTTTTTGGTAAGTTTATGTAAGTAACAACTTTGTCTCACTGCTGGGCTTCCCTCAACTATCTTAAGAGCCGAGAAAGTTTCGGCCTTAATCCACACGTGCTGGCCATTTCCGGCTTGGTGAATATCATAAATGTCCTCGAACTGTTAGTTTCTAGACATACCTGTGTTCTTGTGATATTTCCCTTAACTTACAGAGCAGCGCCGGTGAAACAATTTACACAAAGTTGCTGAGCACGACCGGGGATCGAACCTACGATCTCTTTCAAAACCGAGAACGACTGCTGCTGTATCTACCGCAGCACGATCGCAATTCAATTGTTCTCTTAGTAGTCTGTGGTTCAATTTAACTTGTGCTCTTTGCTAATAAAGGTTGCTTTCTTTTGGCAATGGTATCTGTGGCAATTATTCTGCTCATATCAAGTGTATAATGGCTGGCGGCTTAGGTTCTTTGCGTCGACTCATACTTAATGGTACCTATTGTTGGTCTGTGTTTTTCAAACTCATTTCTTATCGAAAAGGTTTAATAAAAACTGACCTTTATGAACTAAGTCCGATTTGTTATGTCATTCCTTAAAAATCAAATTAAAAATAACTTACCAACACACAAAGGCACAGTATCATTCCATCTGTTGTCATCATAGCACCATAATAACCGCGCCCTCTCTCGGGTGTCAATAAAAACAAAGTTCACGTTGCACATGTAGTGCGCTACGTCGTCGTTGCGGTACACCATGTAACCGCTAGATGGCGGTGGTAATGTTACACACCCACTACCTGTGGAAATTATAGATGGCGCTGTTCAATGTTTTTCTAAAAAGATGGTTGAAGTTGTACTTTTATGATAGCGCTGTTTTTAGTTAATTAGTGGTTATAAATAAGTTTAATAGATGGCACTGCTACATATTTTAGTAATAACTCTTAGCACAGATAGATGGCAATAAATGTTTCTTTTGGTTTTTCAAGTATTTTTGTCAATATTCAACATTCAAACATAAAATTTAATTCGTAAGTTCCATAACCGCTTTAATAAAGGTTCTTATTAAAAGAAAAATCGAATCGATCTGTAAACTTTAGAACTCCTAGACAAATATTTCGGCGAAACGTTATGCTGTATATTTGTCTAAGAGTTCTAAAGTAAAAAAAAAAATTAATTTACCGAGTCAGATTATCTATACTAGAAACGTCTTTAAACTTAAGTAAGTCTTTCTAAGTAGCAACTAGTGTTAAGTAATCAAACTACATTCAACTTACTTTTATAATGCAACAGCACCCCCCGTTTCGGGTAGGCTCCTTTGGACCTAGCAACCACAGCCACATCAACGACGTTGGTTACCGAAGACAACCTTAGAGGCAGTCTCACTTGGTCGCACGAAGATAAAAGGGAGTCCCCATTCAAATCCTCGACTGATACATAATCAGTACAGCGGTTTTCGAAGGGACCAATACCTGTAAAAGAAACAACTTTTTAGATTTAGACCTTAATGGCCAGAAGACGAGGACAACAGCCGGGATAGGACAGTAAGACAGGACAGCTAGTCACTAGATAATAATGATAATAATGTACAGAATGCAATTCATCTTTTAATCGTGCTGATAAATTAAATACTCACTTCTCAAACTAACATCTAACAGGGTAACTCTGATTGTCTGCTCGGGGCTCGCCCGTAGTCGCCACCTGCACTCATCACCAACATAGAAATGTGGGTACCCAGGTGTGCGGATGTACCCTTCGCTGTCTGCACCGTCGGCGGCTACCGAGATTTCGCGGTTGCAGTAGTGGACTGATAAAGTATCTGAAACAAGAAAATAGTTACAAATAAGTTGATTATGCCTGAAGAACGGCGTTAGATCTTAAACTCTGTTTTATTTTTTAATTCTATAATTTAGTCTTGCGTTTGTTTGTTGTTATGCGATGGACGATGGTTGATACCATAGATTTAGGATATACTATTTCTATGGTTGATACGCAACTTCTATAGATAGACCGTTAACTCGCGTATCGCCTATCGCAAAGATTCTGACTCCCCAAGCTGCACAGACAGTGACGATGATTCAAGCGATATGGATATTAGTGACGAATAGTCTTACTTTACTTTTATCTGTGGTTAAATAGTTCTCTAAGAGATTTAATTAATGTTTTATGACTTTGTACCTCAGATGGCGATACGCGAGTTAAACGGTCGGCCTATAGTAAATTGTGTATATGAGTTTTTGGAGGAGAACGCGCGCAAATTTTCTAATTACCATTACCGAGCTATCAATCGACAGAGGTACCTACTAGCAGCGAATTCTACAACTTAGCATTTCGCACGATAATAGTGGACACAAAGAGCTTTGTACCCGTGTAATTTCCACCATAATATTAAATCGGTACTGCATAACCGATACTTATCCAATGAAAGAACGGGGATGAGAATAAGTTTGTCATTTTAACGTGCACTCCACTTTCTTCAGTGTCACAGAGTTAAGTTAACCTAACTCAGTAGTTTAAAACTATGCTTTGTAATCAAGATTACAAAATTAAATGGCGTGCCATCAAAGTAAGCATACATTAAACAATTAGTAGGCCAAGGACTTCAGTAAGCATGTTGGAAGTCGTGTCGTGTCGTGACGGGACGATCTTGACCTGCAGAAACCATGGTTATGACTTTCTATATTCTAAACACCCTAATCCATAAAAACTCACACGTTACATCTAAAAACACGCTAAAATCATATTTTCTTTGTCTATTTTCTGTTCTATTTTAGATACTTTCTAGATTTTTATTGTATCTATCATCATTTTAACTGCATTACTTTTGAGTATTTTAAAATAATTCCGAACCATACTTGTATTAATTCTAAACTCTCTCTTCTGGTTGAGAGAAGGTTCCCAGACAATGACAATGGAATTAACTTCTGGTTAATTGACTAATAACTGAGTCACCGGGTAGTACAAATCAGGTGACAGTAAACTGGTGGCTAGTGACCACCTACCAGACAAAGTCGTAATGCCAAGTGGTATTGTCGTGTACCTACCTACCAGTGCGATATCTAGTGACACCGCCGCCGCCGTAGGAGGGTGCATCGGAATCGTTACTCCATTATAGTTACTAAGCATATACAGGCTTATTCTACTAACATCTTCTCATTGAAAAATTATTCATAATCACGAGTGAATTGGTATATTGGGCAGGCACGTTCCATCGTAGACTATATCATTGCTCAACATTAGGTAAGTTACAGTCAAGCGCAAGCCTAATTCAGAATTAAAAAAATCTCTGCTTACACTTTCAGTGAAAAGACGTATTAGCGCTTTATGTAAAGAATCTCGTGTCTGTTTGCCATTTAGCTCGTAATCCTATTGATTTTAGCTGGCCTTGATGAATTAGCTTGTAATAGCTGTATCTAAATAGATAGATTACCATTTCCTAAGCTGTTATTTATGTAAAGCTAAATATCTAACACATAAGAGCACCACAACACAAAAATATACAGAAGTATCAATATTTATCAATCGAAATATTACACACGTCTAAACACATTATTATCATTAATTATCTTGACAAATTCTTCAAAGATTAGTTGTGGCCGGAGGGTGTCGTCTACCGAAGATTTCGTGGTAATCTACGCGGCACCATGCAGCGCAACTTTCTAGTATTATACTACAAGTGCGCAATATGGCGATACCTGGAGGTTTTGAGTGAGTGTGATCTGTAACACTGTTGTTATGATAATCCGTTTGTGTGATGTAGATTAGTGGTTTGGATTGGGAAGTTAATTAGTTAATAGTGCCATAGATGTATATGCAACTTCTTTGGGCAAGTGGTATGCGTGTTCGCTTAATAACCGGGTCTCAACTCTCAACCTACGGCGCACGGCTATGCGAATCCGCCGCGCCCTCTTCAGTGTTAAATAAATAAAAAAAAATATGCTGTCACTAGTAACCAATTGTAAAATACACAAAACTACACTAGGTACACTTAGCACAAACAACAAATAAGTTAATGTCAAGCAAAAACAGAATGTAGCCATAAAAAAAAATTCTAACCCCGTTACTTATCGAACATTAAAGCTGAGATAATTAAAAAAATGTTTATCCTTTTCTACTTTATGACACTTTGAATTACATGACGTTGATAAAGCGACAAGTTTTAATAAGCTTTGTATATCTAATGGTATGAGTAATACTTTTGAATGTAGAGAGCCTTCTGTGTTTATTTATATAGTGACGATGTGAGGGCGGCGCCTCAGGGTCACGAGGTTCAAGGGCGGCAAGCGTTACTAGGGCGGAAAAACTTAGGATACGCTCACATTAGAATTAGATACAACGAATAATAGGTACTTGGTTTTATTGTTTTTTTTCTTTGGGCTCGTATCTTCGCAAATACATTGTGACCGGAGGAACGATACATTCCTTGGGATAAAGTACAGTTTACAATGTAAAAAATGATGGTCAAAGTATTAAATTATGTTTGTGTACTTCCCTAGGACCTTTACGACAACTGCCATAGAGGAATTCAAAACTAAAATTAAAAAAAAAATCAAGCTTTATCCATTTTAGGAGGTCTAGGAATATATGACATCTTCTTTAGTGACATTTTGATTTTATTGATTTTTTTATTCAATTGACTTTACCTATTGTTTGTTTTATTGATTTAATTGTTTGTTTTTTTGGGTTAGTATATTGTTTGTATTTTAATAAGTTTTATTCTAGTGAAATGTTTTATTATTATTACGATTTTTATGATAATTTTATAATTAATTTTGATGGTTTTTATATTTTTTCCCTTTTATTGTATTAAATATTATATTGATATTTTATTGTAATTTCATTTAATTAACATTTTGAGTTTTTAATCATTAGGATTCTATTTTATTGTAATCTGAAATGCATGAAATGTAATAAGTACCACGCGGGCGTAGCCGCGGCAGGTAGTAAACTCATAATATGATGGTAAATTAAATTATTAATCTTTGGAGTCATGTTCATTTAATGCGATCAATGACGTCCATAGATATCTGTTTATGAGCAAGAAATGCGGATCATATCTGAGTCGCACCGTCTAAAAATAACTTTATTCTGGCTAAATCTTTTCTTCTTATTTAGAAAGCGGTATTATTGTGTATCAAGACAAGTTTTACTGTAGAAATTCTTTTGTTAGAGTAAAGATAGATGATGTTAATGATAAGAACAATTTGCTTTTGTAGCTGTACCTATGTAAGTAATGGATTTTATTCTTTGTTAAGTAGAGCGTTTTTGTAGCGGCCCAGGGCCCCAATCGCGCTTTAGACATTTATCTAGAATTAAACGAAAACGAAAAAAAATGGCGAATGACGATTGAAAACGAATGCAACTTTGCTTGTGCGATTCAGAATTCCGTCTCTTGAGTGGCTTTATAGTCCATCAAATCTAAGAAGTACCGTTTGACAGTTCTAAACGTAGTACATTTAGAATTTTATTTTTTGTATGAAAATTGTTTATGTTATGTTAAAATAAAAATAGCTTCATAATTCAATATTTTACAGGAAAGCTAATAAAAATAGTGTGAATTACGCCTCTATAAAGCTAATTTAATAGAAAACTGTGAAACATCGAACGGTACTTCTTAGATTTGATAGACTATAGGTAGTTAAGCGACGCTACAAGATTATTATAACTCAAGCGAGGTGAGCTGCTGTCTCCTAGCTAGACTACGAGAACAGTGCCGTCCCTACCCGTTTTTCTTTTATATTTTCTAATTACTAACACGAGTTCTACTTTTTTTAACACTGGAGAGTTTCTTTAGATTTGTGTGTATTACAAATCTATAGTGCTTATTTACTCTATCTGAGTCTCCATTGTACCATCAATGTTCAAATCTGAACCGAATCGGAACCAAAATTAATCTAATCGGATTCGATTCACTTCGCAATAAATAAAAGGCCTGCTAGGGTTACTTATCTGTCCCACAATCTGGATTGGATACATTTCATAATTTACTGTGAGGATTAGCCGGAGTTTTGGGATCAAAATTTGACTCAAATTCATGCCTACAATATAACTATTGATTTATCGATAACCGGGACCCATAGCATAGAGGATGGGGATCTTCGTACAGACGCATCGCGACCGGCTTGTATGTGTGCGCTATAATATCTATGCGTCGACGCACGCACCCTCAAACTAATCTCGAGGTTGAAATAGAGACAGGTGGAGATTTATGGTATGAAGATAACCTACTTCCCTACACTTTCTACTATATCCACAGCTCTCAAAAAAGAGAACTCTGTTACGACTGGACATAGAGTTCTTCTGATAAGCGCTATTTCACCTTGTCTTCGGTTATGGTGTCCAATTAAGTACTACGGGGGACCTTTAGGAAACCTGGAAACCAATAATCCCCTTACCTGCATTATATTAGACCACAGCTGTACATAGTGGACATAACCTTTCCTAATAAGCGCACTTTCAGCCTGTCTTCGACGTATTTCATCGTATTTCTAGTACTGCCGGCTTACCTATCTACTTTAAGTAAGTAAGTAAGCAAAAGTATGTATTTACTAAGAGAAGTTACGATTAAGTATGTCCCCTTTAAACTACTTTTAACTAGTACACCATATCAAATGCATTGGCTGGGTATTTATCCATTCAAAACTTTATTAGGCTTAATAGGCTTGCGTTTGACCTAAACCTGGCTGTTTTTAAACAATGATGCAGTCTAAGATCAAACGCGCTTACCCAGAAAACAGAGAAATCGGCGGCGAATTCCACAAATTGTAAATTCCAACGCACGCTCTTCGAAATGTATCCGATAGAAGACCGAAAGACTAGCAACCATGCGGCGATGCTTAAGGCTTAGGCTCCAACTTTTCGTGTTGGTATTTGGCTGACTTATCCAAAAGATCTCATCTGTATTGGCGTCAAGTACCCACGCACCTTCGGTGCTTGTTAATAAATTGCCAACATGCGTAGTCGTAATGAAAATAAAGAAATACGTATTATTTGTGTTAGAAGTATAGAACACACATTTCCCCCTGTAGCAGTACATTTATGTTCATACATAAAATGTGACTATTCTGAAAATCAACAGCACGCGACAACAATACTATTTGTTGCTATACTCCATTAGCTACCCCATCTCAGATATTATAACATTTAGGGTAAAAGTGTCGATACCATTGTACATATAAACCGACTTAGATTGACCCCTATATTTAACTTACGTACGCAGTTGCGCTCGTGTAGACTGTTTCGATTTTTAACTTACAACATTTTTTAAGTCACACCTATGTTTAAAATTATTTTTAGTTTATGTGTTAAACGAGAAAATGTAAGAGACATAACTAGTTGTTTTTTATATAGTAATTTCATAGATTTACGCGAACATCACACGTTGAAATAAAACTAATTTTTAACGGATTTTATCGCGGTATATTTTACATATTAGATTTTTTTTATTACGCAAATTTTTATTAAATACTAGATTTACGAACGCAGCTCCGTCCGCGCGTCTCTTTGCGTAGTTGGATAAAAACTGTTCTATGTATCCCTGGGCTCAAATTATATGGAGACCAAATTTAATTTCAATCGGTTCCGTAGCTCAATTATTGAGGGAGGCCTTTCATTTTTATTCCACAGCTGGATATGATATAAAATATAGGACACGCGGATATGTATGTAATGCCAACGTACACTCTCCGAAATGTATCAGATAGAAGACCGTAAGACCAGTCCATTAAAATCTTACTTTAGCGAGCTTTTAGCTAACTTTTTCGAAAGACCGTATGTAGTAGGGGTCTAAATATAATGGTGGTGCGGCAATGGTAATAGCCACGTGGTGTTCCCAAGGGGCGCCACAAAATTGTAACAATGTCATTTATTGGTTCAAGATGTAACATCCGTTTACTATGTCATTTAGATAAAATGAATGGTGAGTTAATTTAGTTTATGTAGACCTTATTACAAACCAATTGTTTTCTTATGGTGGAACCACCTAGAAATGTTTCTTCTAGTGAGTAAACGTGTAACTTTTGTAATGGTGGACGTATTACTCTTTCACGCATAAATATTGACCGAATATTCAAAACAAAAAAAATGTTTTTGTGAATGAAGTGAAGTGAATAATGAAAGCTATTCCTCCGGCTCTCGTCCGAGCGGAGTGCCTCGCAGGTACATGGTTTATTAAATGTATGCTGGGCGTTAGCACTGCACGGCGAGACATGATGCAAGCACAGCTCTTTCTACTCATCCGTATAGCGATATAGATAGACAGAGTTTGCGACGAGTTTTCTTGTGATTGTTTCGCCAATGGAAACCGAAATAATATAATTTTATTTTATTTACTAACCGTAGTCAAGTGAAATATTACTAACAAATGAATTTATTTATTGCAAATAAAGGAGACGTTCAAAAAATGTATAGAGCCTGGGATTGAAATAATTGTAAATTTGAACAGCAATCTGAGTTACATAGGTTAATAGAGCATAATTAATTAAATTTTTTGGTGTATTTAAAATTATTTTAGAGCCTCCCGTTTTTTTTTTAAATTGAAACTGAAAATAAGAATCTTCAATGCAATATTATGATTATTGCAATTGGCAAACCACATGGCCAAATGACAATTGAGCAACCAAAAAAACTAACATTATTTAGAATGCTGTCAATCAAACTGATCAATGACAATGACATCATGACGTTTCCCGTAATCATCTATTAATCCGCTTTTTTTCTTTTTTTCTAATACACTAATAAGATAAAAAATATTTTTCGTCATAATTACATTAAACTGCAGCTAGAATAATATTACAAGAAAAAGATACTATAATACAATGCAATTATTGACATGATTGCAAATATTTATACTGCTTAGGAAATGGATAATTAAAGGTAATGTGCGTTTTGTTTTTCTATTATATTTTTTAGATTTTAAATGGGTGCTCTTAAAATTCGTGTTTAGTTAAATTCTAATTGCTTATTAAACAAGCTTTCCAATGAGGTATATTACATTGGTGTAAAAAAAAATTCTAACCCACTTTTGACCTCTCCTTTAAAAGAGACTTTTACGCCCAGCGTATGCCACTCCCAACGTATCCTTAACAATTATCTAACAACAAATATGGATTAAGGGCACTTTTTGATTTTCATTTTTATTATTTGAACATTTCCACAGTAAAATTTACACAGTCGAGGTATTAACTCAACATTTAGTAATGCAATGTATTTAATTCAAAGAATCCGATTGTTTCGCGAGTAAGTATAACAGGATAAGCGAGCGTTATCACAAATATTGCTCCTGAGAAAACGTTTAAATGGTGTGGTTGCTTTTGACTAAATGCTCGTTTGGTGAATTGCTTAGTTTACAGAGCAAAGAAGCAACTAAAAGATCAATTTTCTACCTTACAAATGTAAGTATGTACAGCAAACTTAAGGTAGGTAAATCGGTCAGTACACACGGTTACACATCAAACTATACATTTCCCATATAAAAGCTGACCTCTTGTTGTACGGGAATCTTATACAATGTGAGATCAGCTTATACTGGAAAATCAGCTACACATCAAGCTGTATTAGCTACACTTAGCCGCAAAGATGCATAAAGAGTAATGTTCAATAAAGAGTACTTTACACATGTGCAGTAATTCGGGCGTGACATAAACACATCTGCTGCATGAACTACAATGATAAATCAATTTCACGCGTCCAAATGACATGTGGGATACTGTTTAATTAAATAATATGATGACACGCGTAATCTATTATAAATATTACTTAATCTATTATAATTATTTTTATGAAATTGAAAACCACTGTCGCTGGCCGCACACGGTCGATTTTTATGGCCGATTTTGTGACCAACTCAATGCTTGTGTTGTGCCTTGAGTTAGTCACAAAATCGGTCGTGTGATTTTTCCACCGACTTTTTCACAGATTTTCCGCCAATTTTCCACAGACTTCCACCAAATTTCCGCCGTTTGCCACCAAATTTTCCATCGATGTTTCCACCGATTTTCCGCTGATTTTTATGACCGATTTTGTGCAATTGTGTGAATGATGATGAAGCAATGTCTTTATTGTAAACATATCTGAAATATTATGGCAACTAAAAAACATGTCAAATCCGAAAAAAGATAATATTCTCATTTCACTTACCAACTTTACGGATTACACAATTTGCCGAAAGGGCCTATATTGGTTTTTGGCCTTTTTCGGTGATCCGTCAGAAGACGGTCGAACCGATCAAGTACTATGACAACTGCCTTGAGGGATTCCCATGTGGTGACGAACCTTGTCTCAGGATAGCTCTAGATTTAGGGGATTGGACTGTTTTTAACTTACCATCGAAACAAGCGTATTTAATGTACACAGCTCCTGGAGACCAGCTCTTCGCTGGAGGGTAATCTTCGTACAGCAGGAAGTTACAGTGGTTCACACCCGTGCACCTGTAACCGACAGTACACTGTTAAAATTGCAATTTTATTTAATTAATGCAGTTAAAAACGCCTTAGTAGTTTTTGTAGGCATTTAATTGATAAAAGAAACAATTTTTATTTATTTTTAAGTAGCCTATTTGTTAATCCAGACCATAATCTGTTTCTGTGCTAAATTTTATCCAAGTAGTTCGTGAGTAACAAACATCTATACATTCTTACCAACTTTTGCGTTTATATTAGTAGGATAACCGATAGCTATAATCTGTTTTCAAATCACGAGTAAAGCGGTGTTTATTGGGTAAGCGCGTTTCATTGCTTAACAACAGGCATGTTATGGTCAAGCGCCAGACTATTCAAGAATAAAAAAAATACTTCAAACGCAGGGCCCCGATTCTAGCGCTGTAGAAAGCGCGATATCTGGTGACACCGTTTAAGAGTGTGGATCGAAATTGTTGCTCCTTTATGGTTTCTAACCATAGGGAGCATTATTCCACTGCGACCTTCTCACCGAAATTCATTCGTAACCACGAAAGAATCGGTATAGTGGGCAAGCGCGCGGCGTCCCATCGTAAACTACATCATTGCTTAACATCAGGCAAGTTGTAGTCAAGCGAATGCCTATTTCAGGATAGAAAAAATACATTTATGACCGAAAACTAATGAAATCCTTATTTTATTTTCGACATTTGTCTATTAGAGTTAAATGCCTAAAGCGCGAGAATTGAGACCGAGGGCGTAAAAAAATTGATTGCCACAGCTCAGGAGGGTCAAATTAACCTATGGTCACTACCACATTGCTGTCGGAAATGACGTTGGAGGTCATGTGATTAATGATGTTTGTTGAAGGGCCATCAGTTTTGTTAAGTGCACTTATAAGGAAAGGTAACTTAAGGGATGATTTGATAACATGGTATAAAGCGCCCTTTTTAACTTTTTAGCAATCGACTTTGTCCACGATTCCGCCCGCATAATATTAGGATGAAAATAGCCTATTAGCTGTTCCAGACTGTAATCTATCTCTGTGCCGAATTCCATCCAAATCCGTTCAACAGTTTTGCGTGAAAGAGTAACAAACATCCATACTACACATATCCGTACAAACTTTCAGATTCCAGATTCATAATATTGATTCAGCAAACTAGCAATTAAGTTGTGTAATTTAGAATAGTTAGAGAGCTGGCCTGAAACACAGGTTATATATTAATCTAATTAATCTAGCTCAGGCTAGCCGACACCTCTTTAGAAGTAAGTAGTTATTGGTCAAATATACATAGAACATAGTCCTATACTCGTAGATTATAGATAGACTTTATAGATAATAAATAGTAATAAGTAATTATATTTAGCTTATTGTATTGTAACTAGCTAATGAATATGCCATTAAGTTCAATAAATTTGTTTTTTTTTGTCTTACACAACCCTGGGGGTATTTTTCGGAAAATTAAAAAACACGTGTTGCATTGTTTATTTTAAGTTTTACGTGTACCGAATTTGGAGTGAATCGAACTGAGGACTGAAAAGAGAGAACTTTAATTTTTATAAATTATCGGGATAAAATACCCTAAAATTATGTTAATTGAGTAATAAACTACGGATGTATATATGTGTGCATAATTTCAGTCAAATTTGTCTAGGCATTTTTATATCTAATCGTTGATACCCTACCCATACATCCTAACAAAGTTTCGCATTGAAAATGCTTATCAAATGTAATTCAATTATCTAGTCTTTATACTTGAGACGTGAGTCTTCAGAAAATTCTACAACTGCATTTCCTACCGCGCAGAGAATGAAATTTCTTCGTCTATTGGTGTTTGTTTTTAGTTTTTGTATATTTTAACCCCCGTATTCATAAACGTCTTATATGCTCATTATAGCTAAAATAGGTTTATAATTCGTTTGTCTTTGTCTGTCATCTTGACATTTATACAAGTAAGAAAGATACAAAGTCCATTTTAACTAAAAAGTCTTATAAGATTTTTACGAATAAGACCTTAAGAATACTGCATTCGTAGTTTTGAATTCAATTTTTTTAAGAAATGTTTTTTTTTCCTATTACTTATTACATCCGTACGAAGCCAGGCCGGGTGATAGTCTCGTGTTGTCAATCATCAAATTAATTGATAACATCTACCAACTCAACAGTCACCACCCTCCCTTACCAAAAGCAATAATAGCAAGTAAGCACCTGGCCTTAATTTTATTAAGAATTATTCAATATTACGCTCTATTGAACAATTTAACATTACTAAATTATAACCACGATAAAATTTATAAAATCAATTAGGTACAAGTTTAAATGTTTATTTTAGAATTCTATTAATATCCCAAAAAAAAACTTTTTGTCCTATAATAGGCATGCATCAGTGGCGCAGCGTCAGGGGCCTCGCCTTAGAAATCGCGACGTAGCGCGCGTAGGTCGCGGGTTCGATTCCCAGTCGCGCCCACACATCTTTGTATGAATTGTCACATCGCCGCTCAATATTGGTGAAGGAAAACATCGCTAGGAAACCGGAATGTCTAAGAAATAATCATTTGAGGACATGTGACATCCACCAACCCGCACTTGGCTAGTGTGTGTAGATTATGGCCTAAACTCACTCAACTTGTAAGTTAGTTGAGAGAAGACTCGTGCCCAGGAGTGGGACATTAAAAAGGGATGAAGTGAATAGCGCTTGATCGCAACTTGTCTGCTGTTAAGCAATGATATAATATGCTGCTATAATATAATATATTGCTGTTAAGCAATAACCCACAAATCTGTGGTAATTACACACATTAATTTACTCAGTCAAGATTTTTATAATAGAATATTTTTGACGTTTTGAAAGACAATTGTATAGAACTTTGTATATCAGAAAAATTTAACCTTAATTTATAATTTTTTTGCACAACGGATAAGACATAACATTGTATCCCAGATATTAAAATAAAAATCACTACAATCTATACTAATATTATAATATTATCTATACTATACTATACTATACTATATTATACTATTACTATCTATACTATAATATTATATATGCGAATGTAAGTTTGTTTGTTACGCTTTCACGCAAAAACTACTAAACCGATTTGGATGAAATTTGGTATGGAGGTAGTTTGAGACCCGAGAAAGGACATAGGATAGTTTTTATCCGACTGCGCAAAAAGAAGGTAATGTTTTGGCGCGATAACCGACATACACGCGGGCGAAGCCGCGGGCGGAAAGCTAGTAATTAATATTTATAGAATAATTACTATGTCCGTGGGTCCCAGAAGCATGTTCACTTTTCAAGGAGTTGTCAAATCGCCTCGTTGACAACACACGAGACCAAGGCCGCTATTCTGGCGCTTTAGACATTTATCTCTAATAATCTCTAATTTCATGGCTAATACATGAGCAAAATGGAAGAATTTGGGGGAGGCCTTTGCTCAGCAGTGGGACAAAATAGGCTAAATAAAAAAAATAAAAAAATACATGAGCTAGATACAATATTAGGCTAAACATAATTACCAACATGCACCATAAACCAACATACACCACAAACCAACATGCAGCACACACCAATATACACCTCACACCGCTATACACCACACACCTTCATACAACACTCACACATAATCATACAACACACAATTCCATACACCACAAACATACATCACATAACCTCTTCACTCCTTTGTTTGATTATTATTATATTCCTTTTTTACGGGCTAATTTTTAATATTTATTTTATGCTATTATTTTTATTAACTAGTACTATGTCGAAAGAGACTGGACCCTGCAACACAGGGTATCCTAGTGCGGGGCCCAGTGTCACTAACTTTCTACTGAACCATAATATGAAGTAAACAAATTTAGTATTTGTATTTGTAATTTATTGCTATTTATTATCTATAATCTACGAGTAATTGAAATCGTGTTATATGGACCCTTCGCCACTGGTACTTACACTATAGCAAAGTTACTATTTGTAAGATTCACCCATGGAAATAGGAAGCAACTTGTTAAACAAATTTCACCATAAAGCGTAACGTTATTGTTATTCAAACAAATTAGCGTAAAAATTAAACAAATGACTATCACCATTACCAGACCATTATTAAGTTGTAATAACTCATAATCGCGCCGACACCATTACAATTACAGTTAAAATGCGCAAGCGCACTCGGAAAGCGGCGTTTATCAAACATGGCGCCGTTTCCGGATCGCGTGCGTCACTTCCGTTACGTGTTACACCTGTAAGGGTCTGTTGGATATTCAAATTAAAATCATTATAGTTCAAAACTAATTTTGAACTATCGTAAATATCATTCGCCTGTGTTAGACCACCGCTGGACATATGTATGTTCATAGGTCTTTAAATATGATCTCTAATGAGTTTTAATGTAAAAACACATTACACCTCATTCAAAATCAATCCATGAATGTGTAGGTACTTGTTAAATACTCACTTCAAACTCATCATCACCCTTATTTTTCAGAAGTTAAAATCATTCTGATACATTAATCCTACTAATATTATAAACGCGAAAGTTTGTAAGATTGTACGAATGTTTCTTACTCCTTTTACACAAAAACTACTGGATGGAATTTAATGAAATTAGCACAGAGACAGATTATGGTCTGGTTTACACATAGGAGACTTTTTATTCCAATTAGTACCACACGGGCGAAAGCTAGTTTTGAATAAGACTAGTTTCATCTGCAAACAGGAAGAGGTAAATTCAATTAAATGAGTACTTAATGCACCCAGTTGAGAATGAAGTGCATGAGAGAATTGACATATTTTCGTGAAATCTGAGTGAATTCGCAAAAGTTTTGTTGAATTTTGTTAGTTATATTTAAACATTTTATATTTTGTGTTAAGACTAATTTTATGTGTTTTTTAATAATTGTTTTTTACTTTGTATTTTTTAATAATTGTGTTATTTTGAAACGAAGTTCCTTATCGCGCGTTGTGAAAGGGGGCTAGACGGAAAAAATTCTTACGAAAAGTTGTCACGACACTTAGTCTTATTGCTATAGTAAGCTATTGTAAGCTGTGCGGCGTGCGCATGTTTCACTGTCTGACTGTCTGTCTGTCTGTCTCTCTCTCTCTCTAGAGATAGAAAAAAAATATTATAACTTAAAAACAATAAAATTTTATTACAATTCCTTCACTAATTAATCGAAAGGAACTTGGTTCCATCCGGGTGTCCCTTGACATCTCTCAAGTTTTTTTTTATGGGACTGAACCCACCACCGCAATTCTGCTGTTTTTATAAGTGTGGTAGATTTTTTTCAATTTATTTGATGTACCTAGGTGTGCTAACCACTATTGTATTAGGATCTCATCCTGTAAAGATAGTGTGTGCAAGTTTAAATAAATAAATAAATAAAAATTTCACCAATACTACTTCATTCAACCCCATACAAAGTCACGCTTCAGTGAATTCGCCACGTTTCGCTATTTTAGTGGCATTTGGAGCGTAAAATAACAAATTACCTTTACTAAAAGTAGTATTTTATTATCTGTGGAAAAAAAATACACTTTGGCTGGGAGCTATTGTTAAATAGCTTAAAATATTTTAACTTGAGCATAACTCTGACTGAATAAGCATAATAATAGCCAAACAAAAGGGATTTTAATTTCATTTGTCTCTGTCTGACATCTTGACATTTATACAAGTAGGTAAGTAAGAGACAAAATCCATTTCAACCAGAGACTTGTAAGAATTTTATTAATAAGACCGTTATTAATATAAGTGTAATAAAACGTAAATCGTCAAAATGTATTGAAAAAAAAACTACTTTTTAACGGCTTTTATCGCGGTTTATTTTAGATCCCGACGTTTCAAAAGTCTTTTCAGACTTCATGTTCACGGGTGGAAAAAAAGACTAAAAACCGCTATAAAATCCGTTAAAAAGTAGTTTTATTTCAATGTGTGATATTCGCGTAAATCTAAGACAATACTACGCCAAAATGTAGTTCCAACTTTATTGATAACTACAGTCGAAATGTCATAACTAAAGTGTGAAAATCGGGGCCTGTTGCCTGCGCCGACTGCCAGCGCAGGTTTTTTCCTTCTCTGAGTAGGTGTCTATTAGAATTCATTCAAAACCGGATAGGAAGGATGATTGGCCATCTCATACACGACACCTTCATAAAAACCATCTTAGAGGGAAAGATAGAAGGAAGGCGTGGAAGAGGAAGGCCAAGGATAAGCTAGATGAACCAAATAAAGGAAAAGGTTGGTATCATGTGGTATAAGGAAGTGAAAGAAGCTGCTCTAGATCAGCCAAATGGAAAGAACTCCATCAGATGCACCGACAAATATTACTACTATAGGCCGACCGTTTAACTCGCGTATCGCCTATCGACAAGATTCTGACTCTACATAGATAGTCTTACATTACTTTTATCTGTGGTTAAATAGTTCAATATGAGATTTAATTAATGTTTTATGACTTTGTACCTCAAATGGAGATACGCGAGTTAAACGGTCGGCCTATAGTTAATATACGCGCTGGTAGTCAGCGGCTTTGTTTCTGTATAAGCCTTTATTAATGAAATGTTCTCTCTCTTCATTAATAATGTACTAATTTTCTCACAATACAATAATCCCTCGGTCCTGAATAAATAACGTTAATACCGTTTAACATTATATTCCTTTACAAAGCATTAATCAAACTGATTTATTAACTAAATCCTTGCATCTTGAAAACGGTACAGTCAGCTACAAAAGTTAAGTAAATAACAAAAACAATATTACGAACATCTTAACATTAAAGTATTTCATAAATTAGGAGAAAATAATTTGTATCATTAAAAATTTACAATGAACAGTCACACGACACTTATTTGTGGAGTCTTTTCGTGTCAAGATATTTTGTAATATTGATGACTGACTGTATGATGTAAGTATTTGGCTTCAAGCATAAGATTGGTCAACAAATCTTCAGAAAGTCATGAGAAAATGTACCCAGCAGTGGGACACATAGTATCTGTTGATTAAATTCGGTGCTAATAATATGTCGGGAATCTTTGTTTACGTCCTATTGTCACAGATAATATTATTATAATATTATATTGTCTAACTATAGCAGCGCGCTGCTACATCGGCCTCGCCTTTCAAAATTTTTAAATTTAAGGTTATGGGTTCGTTCCCCGGTCGTGCGTACACATCTTTGTGTGAATTGTTTGACAGCAAACATAGTAACCGGTAAATCTACGAAATTATTTCTTTCATTAATTCATACATTGGAGGATATGTGATATCCACCAACCCACACTTGGCTAGCATGTGTACAATAAGGCCTAAACTCTCTCAACTCGTAAGATAGTTGAGAGAATACCCGTACCCAGCAGTAGGAAACTAAAGGGTTGTTTAACTAATATACCGATTTGTTCTCTACGGTCTATCTAGATATTTATCTCTTTCTTCCTATAGATAGACCGTTTAACTCGCGTATCGCCATCTGAGGTACAAAGTCATAAAACATTAATTAAATCTCATAAAGAACTATTTAACCACAGATAAAAGTAATGTAAGACTATTCATCACTAATATCCATATCGCTTGAATCATCATCACTGTCTGTGCAGCTTGAGGAGTCAGAATCTTGGCGATAGGCGATACGCGAGTTAAACGGTATATCTATAGTATGTATATAAGTCAAGATGACAGACAAAGACAAACGAATTATAAACCTATTTTAGATATAATAAGCTTATAATACGTTTATGAATACGGGGGTTAAAATATTTCCTTTTAAACTTTTAAGTATTTATTTATTTGTAAACGATACTAGAAAATAATGGTTAAATAAACCAATTTGAAAACTGATATAAATATTTTACTATCTATCTATTTTATGTTTTATCAATAAAATACAAAAGTTTAAACACACGCAAATATAATTTTCTAAGTGATGATAATAAAACAAAATGGTTTTTTTACGAGTAGTTATTTCAAACAATTTGAATCCACTTACATTGTCAAATCGTAACCTAATTTTGCGCAACGGTCATGAAAATTCATATAAATGTTTTTGCATGTTTTGTTGAACGTACTATTTTACACCCCTGACGAAAAAGTCAGGTGTTATAAATTTAAAGTGTATATGCCTGAGTATCTGTTTACAGGTTCGTGGCATTATATCACTTAATAAATAGACTGATATTACAGAATTATTATGGATTACTTATATATACTTAACTAGCCTTCAACCAGCGACTATATAAGCCGATTTTTTTTGTGCCGATGTCCTAACCCAATTAGCCGAAGGTCCTTTATTGGTTCACCGGACTTTTTCAGTGAACCGTCCGAGAACGGTCGAACCGATATCTATACATGTCGCCGCCCGTAATTATTATTATTATTATTATTAGGACCCGACAGATGTCGTCCTGAAATATCATCAAGCTAGATACCAACTGCAGCGCCATTTCCGGGTTGATTGGTGAATTTAAACCATCCAGGCACCACCCAAATGCATACAAAAATCGGTCCACCCGTTTAGGAGGAGTTCAGTGTACAGTAGAATTATATAGATAAATATATCATGATCAGAAGTAGGATAAAAAGTAGCCTGTAACCTTCCTCAATAAATGGGGTATCTATCTAACAGTGAAATAATTTTTCAAATCGGGGTAGTAGTTCCTGAGATTAGAGCGTTTATTCAAATAAACAAGCCTTAGCTTTATAATATTATTATAGGTTTTTGGGTTTTATTCATAAAAATTATATGCGACTCTTTAGTTAAAATGGACTTTGTATCTTTCTTACTAGTATAAATATCAAGATGAGAGACCAAGACAAACGAATTATAAACCTATTTTAGCTATAATGAGCTTAAAAGACGTTTATGAATACGGGGGTTTAGGCACAAGTGTAGGTACCTAATAAGAATCAAGATAAAGATCACTAAAAGTAAGCAAAAGCTGAACTATACACTTAGTATTGAATTTTTTGTCAACATTACGTAAGTCAGCAATCTATGTAGCAAAATTGGTGCACATACAGGCTTCTTTCACGGTAATTGCGTTCAGACTAAACGCTACGTTTTGTAAATGTAAGGCTTACAGACTTTTCCATTAGTGGTTCTTGTTTTAAACTGAAACTACCTACTGCTATAACGGATTTAACTGGGTTTATTTAGGGGCTGAGTCACCGTCACGTCGTCCGTAGTGCATCTTAATTTGAATCCCCACACGTGGTCCCCAGTGGTGTAAGTTAGGGGACAATAAACTGGTGGTAGGCTTCGGCCGTTGTTAGTGAACACTCACCAGAGAAAACCGCACCGCCAAGCGGCCTTGCCGAGAAGGTGGGTGGATTGTTGCTCCTTTATGGTTTCTAACCATATCCGGTGAAATAGACATATTTTACTGTACTCTGAGTGACTTTACTAAAATAGCATTGCACAGAATTTGTTACAATAACTAGTTTAATGTAAAATATTTGCAACAATATCGCATTGGGTCATCCTGTAATGATATTTGTTTTGTAGATAAATACCTAAATAAATAAATAAAATAAAAAATATCGAGGCTCTTTCCACTGCCACCTTGTCATCGAAAACATTGGGCAAGTTGTAGTCAAACGCAAGCCTGTTTCAGAATAAAAATACAATATATAAAACGAAGTAGTTATATAAACAAAATATATACTTCGTTCGTGCTATTTACTGGAAGTCCTCCAAGAAAACATAATAGCGGGGTAAACGTATAGGTAAGCTAATTCAGATGCAAGTTTGTATGTAAATTATGTATAACTAGCTTCCGCCCGCGGCTTCGCCCGCGTTGTGTTAGGATAAAAATTAGCCAAGTTACAGATCTTTAAGAAACCTTTATCATATTTTTTATTTGTCTTAAATCAGATCATGTTTGTTTATTTTAATCGAAGACGTCTTACTCCATTTTGGAAAATTATTTTTGTACCATTTAAGTCTTGTTAAAATCTTTAGTTCACCAATTGTTAGGAATTTTAAAAGGGTTATTCCCGTCTGAAACCAATTAGGGTTATTCCCTCTAGGCAACGTCCCCAAGGAACCCGTTTTATATAAAAATTATAAACTATTTTTTTTTTTTTTTTACTTTTCCCGAACGTTTGTGAATACTTAAGAGATTCTACTCAAAACTATACCCCACACGGTATACCGGGTGGATAGGACCGTCCTCCACAAACTGATAGAGTGAAAATATACGGATTTCACTCTATCAGTTTGTGGAGGACGGACATACTGAGATGATTGGTAGATGAAATTAGGTCAGAAACTTTGTGGATATCCACTAATCGTGCTTTGTTTTGTAAAAGTAGACAGAATATATCGATACCTTAGGGAAACCATCCAAGAAAACCGCCAACCTTTCCACTTTGAAGTTAGTCATTTCACGCATCGTTCTTCAAACTAAAGCATTGATGAATGTTTTTTATTTTAGCTTTCTTTCATTCAAATTAAGTTCCGCATACATAGTAGCAATTGTAAATGAAAAAAAAAACAAATCAACATAATTTAAATAATTCGAAAAAAAAAATCGTTGAAAAATCATTCTACTTAAGCAGTTGAGTACCTACACCCTCTCAATTTATCGGTTCGACGGTCCCCGGACGGTTCACCGAAAAAGTCTGGTGAACCAATAGAGGCCCTTCCGGCCGATTGGGTTAGGTCATCAGCAAAAAAAACCCTCTCAATTTGTACACAGAGACATAGATATACGTTTCAAACTTATTATATCCCTTTTTAAGGGGGGTTAAAAACTCAACTTGATCGATTTATCTTCATTGGTTATTATTAACATAGCGCTCATTACTGTACCAACTGAAAATGAAGGCAGAGATGAATATCACCCACATTTTGTCGGCTATGTTTTAAGTGTCATACGTAAAATAAGGGTCAATTGACGTTTAACGGACACTTTACCGAACTTCGAGCTGCTATCCTACAAATATTTATGTTTGGACCAACTACTGTCTAATCTACCGAATTAGCACCGACTTCAAATAACAGATGTAAAGAAACTAATTTTTAAATTTTATAACGCGGTCATTTTTTCTAAGAAGTTTTATTTTACATTTTTTTGTGATGCACCCTGTACTTTCCCCGAATTATTGTAAAACCTTATAAAATTCCACTACCAACGATACCCCGTACGGTATTTTTAATCATGGAAATAATAAAAACCTTCAACCCCTATGACAGACATTTAGGGGTTGATTTATGAAAAAAGTAGCCTATGTTTGAACCATAATTTTAAACTATATCCTTACAAAATTTCGTCAAATCCGTCCCGCAGTTTGGCCGTTAAAGCGTAACAGACAGACAGTACCTCGGTACATCCATATTGGCCCAGCAGTTTGGCTGTGAAAGTGTAAAGTAATAAAAACCTTTAACCCCTATGACAGACATTTAGGGGTTGATTTATGAAAAAAAAAGTAGCCTATGTCTGAACCATGGTTTTAAACTATATCTCTACAAAATTTCATCCATATCGGTCCAGCAGTTATGCTGTGAAAGTGTAAATTAATAAAAACCTTCAACCCCTATGACAGACATTTAGGGGTTGATTTTTGAAAAAAAAAGTAGCCTATGTTTGAACCATGGTTTTTAACTATATCCTTAAAAAATTTCATCCATATCGGTCCCGCAGTTTGGCTGTGAAAGTGTAAAGTAACAAAAACCTTCAACCTCTATGACAGACATTTAGGGGTTGATTTTTGAAAAAAAAGTAGCCTATGTTTGAACCATGGTTTTAAACTATATCCCTACAAAATTTCATCAAAATCGGTCCAGCGGTTTGGCCGTGAAAGCGTAACAGACAGACAGACAGACTTTCGCATTTATAATTAAAGTAATAAAAACCTTCAACCCCTATGACAGCCATTCAGGGGTTGATTTTTGAAAAAAAAGTAGCCTATGTTTGAACCATAATTTTAAACTATATCTCTACAAAATTTCATCCACATCGGTCCAGCAGTTTGGCTGTGAAAGTGTAAATTAATAAAAACCTTCAACCCCTATGACAGACATTTAGGGGTTGATTTTTGAAAAAAAAAGTAGCCTATGTTTGAACCATGGTTTAAACTATATCCTTAAAAAATTTCATCCATATCGGTCCCGCAGTTTGGCTGTGAAAGTGTAAAGTAACAAAAACCTTCAACCCCTATGACAGACATTTAGGGGTTGATTTTTGAAAAAAAAAAGTAGCCTATGTTTGAACCATGGTTTTAAACTATATCCCTACAAAATTTCATCAAAATCGGTCCAGCGGTTTGGCCGTGAAAGCGTAACAGACAGACAGACAGACAGACAGACTTTCGCATTTATAATATTAGTATGGATATGGATAGTATGGATAAATAAATTCTTACGGACCTATTAATAAAAATCTTATAAGTCTCTTTAGTTAAAATGGACTTTGTCTCTTTCTTACTGGTATAAATGTCAAGATGACAGGCAAAGACAAAGGCATTATAAACCTATTTTAGCTATAATGAGCTTAAAAGGCGTTTATAAATACGGGGGTTACAATCTAACGCATTTATATGTTATCAAAAGCAGGATAGGATTAGTAGGATATTCGGGTTCAATCCATTCTTGACAATATGCAATGTCGATGTCAATGAAGTTTAACATTGAACCAAATAAACCTGCTTACATTCTTAGAACTAAATGTGTCGTTCCGTACCATGTTTATTGCACTGGCCAGTACTTGTCGCTAGTACCAATAAATTCGTCAGTGCTGACCTTTAACTGGGTGTATCTACAGCCTGCTATGATATTCATTATTCAGCCACATGTGGGTCAACTCACCAGCATGACCCCAGCCGACACTCAGTTTGGCAATGTTCCAACTGACAACAAACATAACCTACCCTCCGCTGAAGTCAGATTAACTTAGTTTTACTTCTGTTTTAAATACTTAACACGTTTTTACAACTGTAGTTATAATTACAGACCAAATGGCTTGTCCGTTTTCACCACGAGCTGTTTAACTAACAAAGAATTTATTATCTGACGCCAAAAAGAGGATATTGTTATATTCAATTCGGAGGTATTTTTTGTTTGTTCACGCTTAACATCGTCAACAGAGATTTCTTATTCATCTTTTTATAATAATTTTATCATAATGTATGACTTTAATAATTGTTGCCTTAGCGCTGATAGAAATACACATGTAATTTTTAACTCTATCCATCACTGTTCCCGCTGAAGTCGAAGCTTAGTAGTAATAATTGGTACCCTTCAAGCTAGGTACTCATAATTGTTTTAATAGGACATAGCCTGTCACTGCAGAGACAGTGGGGTATGTAGGAGTCCCAGCCTGCCTAATAAGGGGCAGGCTCGGGTTATCCTTCCACCACCAAGGTAACCTTCCTCATGTGTTTAAATAACGGCCTTCTAACCGACTTCCGTACCAAAGATGATTACTTAAGCAATAGTAATTGATTAATTACCATTCACATTAATGGTTAGCATGCGATTGCTTTATTAGAATTGAACAAATTAAATGTATTGCGAAATTCTGTGAAGTACGTAGCCAACAAATCACGCGCTTCATTTTTCGTCCAGCCGTGTCGCACCCAAGGGAAGTCGGAAATACTATATATCTCTGTTTCATGTGAACTTTATTGACATTGTTAGCAAGTGAAAATTAGCATTTTTACAAAAATCATCACTTCATTATTATCAATTATCGGCATAATCGGAATTTTATATAACATTAGCAATTGGCAGAGAATAAATTAGCGTGCTAATTCTCATGTTTTCGCATGCTTATGATAAGTTCGGTATGTAAATTTTGCATTAATTAACATCACTACAAGCAGTGTTGAGCCGTTTGTGCGTAAACCAACCTATTTTGAATATCTCAGAAGACAAGTTGTTGTTTTTAACGATGTTTATACACCGTTCACAGTATTCACACTCAGATGAGTTATGATGATCGACTTTAATAATGTGCAAACATTTGCCACCGTATTCATATACGTCTTATATTATAGCGAAAATAGGTTTCAAATTCGTTTGTCTCTATCTGTCCTCTTGATTTTATACTAGTAAGAAAGAGACTAAGTCCATTTTAACTAAAGATTCATAAGATTTTTATGAATAAGAGCGTTAATCTATATACAGAGCATTTTGTTCGCGTTCCAGCGTGTGTATATTAAATTGTACGTGTTACACATACTGTTTTAATGAGAATAATTATATACAGTAACGTTTCCGAATGGTAGTGATTGTTTTATACATAGCTGTATCCTAACAATTCATTAACGTCTTTTTAGCACTTTTTAGTCTTCTTGCAACTATCTTATTAAACTATGACCCACAAAAGTCATCCTGATCTAGTTGATTAAAAGATGTCACATGTCTCCGTATTGCTGGTTCCACCACAAATAATACCTTAATACTATAGGCCCTTGGTTCACAAACAAGAAAAAGTGACAGCGAAACTTTCACGAATGATTGAAGATAACAAACTTTATGAGATTGGCATAAAATTGGCACGTGACTTTTTGAAGGTGAATGTCAATAAAATACAATTCGTTATTTTCGATCTTTCATAATCGCATCGTTATGTCACTTTGTCTAGGGTCCCATAATAACTCACACAAAAAAGTATGAGTGACCTAAGATCGAACTCACTACTAATATTTTCTATGTCTTGGCCTCTTCTTACGCTACTGATTCTTGTCTTTTGATAAAAGAAAAATAATTACAGTAATAAGATTCTTTAAATACGACTATTTAATAGCCGCCCTATGCAAATAATTAGACGTTTAAAAAAAAAATTTGCTTCCCTTCAACAATAGACACTTGAAACTAAGTTTCTCTTTTACACAATTTATTAAAAAAATAAAACGAGCACTCAAACACCGGATGACGTAAAAGTTAACTTTACCGTATCGAAAGCACATTTGTTTATCAAACGTGTTCAAGGAACACATCGAAGCGTAAAGTAAATAAAAGCTTTTATGAATTTTATGGACAGTTTAGTAGATATGGAAAAGCAAATTCTTGTTTCATTGTTACATTATTATCCTCTAACATATCATTGGTATGTTAAGGTACAGTCAGATACAAAAGTTGTTAAACAGATGCAAAAAAAAATCTTAACTTTAAAAGATTCCATAAATATTCCATATTCCATTTGGAGGCTGAGTCACTTTCGTCCGTGGGAGTGGACCTTTTATCTGAATCCCCACACGTGATCCCCGGGTGGTGCAAATCAGGTGACAATCAACTAGTAATTATGTTTACTGGTAATTAACTGGTGGTGCTTAGGCTTCGGCCGTGGTTAGTGACCACCCAACAGACAAAGGGTGGGGCGGAATTCTTGGTCCTTTATGGTTTCTAAACATATGGAGCCACATTCCACTGTCACCTTCTCACCGAATATCATCCGTAATCACGAGTGAATCGGTATATTGGGCAGGCGCGTCCCATCGTAGACTACATCATTACTTAACATCAGGCAAGTTGCAGGCAAGCGCAGGTCTATTGCAGAATTAAAAAAAAGTGTCGTGACCTTGTATTTCTAAAGCGAGGGCCGTACCGCTGCGCCAGCGCTGCTCGTACGTTCGTATAATATTATCTCATAAATATTAGTAGGGTATACGTATAACTTACCCTAATAATATTTTAAACACAAAAGTTTGTAAGAATGTATGGATGTTTGTTACTCTTTCACGCAAAAACAACTTGACCGAATTGGATGAAATTCAGCACAGAGATAGATTATGGTCTGGATTAACACATAAGCTATCTTTTATCCCAATAAGTACCACGCAATAAGTAAGAGCAGCGGTGGCGCAGCGGTACGAGCCTCGCCTTTGAAATATAAGGTCGCGGGTTCGAATCCCAGTCACGCCCACACATCTTTGTGTGAATTGTTTCATCACCGCTGCTCAATATCGGCGAAGGAAAACGTCGTGAGGAAACCGGCATGTCTTAGAACTAATCATTCGAGGACATGTGACATCCACCAACCCGCACTTGGCCAGCGTGTGTGGATTAAGGCCTAAACTTTCTCAACTCGTAAGATAGTTGAGAGAAGACCCGTGCCCAGCAGTGGGACACTAAAAAGGGTTGAAGTGTAAGTACCACGCGAGCGAAGCCGTGAGCAAAAACTATTATATAGATATGTAATAGTCTTTTTATAGCAATTGGCCGAAAGTAGATTGGCCGACATCCAAATAGTCAGAATGCACCAAAAAATAAGCCACTTACCCAAACTTTTTAAATGGACTATTTCTGCCAAATTACTTTAGGGCATAGGTCACGAATCTGTTTCTACCGCATCTGTCAGTAAAAGATTAGTAAAAGATTTGTTAGTAAGAGATAGGTACAGCTAGCTGCGGTTCCGCAGCGGTATTGAAATGTAAGGTCTCGGGTTCGAATCCCGGGTGTGAATAATTTCATAGTTGCTACTCAATATCGGTGACGGAAAACATCGTGGGGAAACTGGCAGGTCTAAGAACTAATTATTCGAGGGCATGTGATATCCATAATCCACCAACCCGCACTTGGACAGCATGTGTTTTTTCATCGGACAAGTAGAGGTACAACTATGCGCCACACTAAATTCCACGGCCAACTGCCATATTGTGGAATTCGCAGCCGGCATCTATATTTCCCGATAGCTATAATCTTCCGTCTTAAAGTCATGAAGGAATCAGTATTTATTGGGTTAGCGCGTTCCATCGTAGTCTACATCATCACTTCAGAGCAGGCAAGCTGTGATCAAGCCGTAGTCGGAGAGCTAGATTGTCATAAAAATAACCGTGAAAAATCGGCCGTGTGAGGGCAGCGTTCCTTTTCACGCAAAAACTACTGGAGGGATTTGGGCGAAATTCAGCACAGAGATACGTAGATTGTAGTCTGGAATAGCACACACAATTATACTTTTAAACACATCACCGACGACGAAGCCGCGGGCGGAAGCTGGTCTTTACAAAGCCAGTAGTGTATGGCGCCTAATTATGTAGCGGGGATCATTACAGATCATTAACAGCTGTTGGTAATTAGGTCATCGTTGTGTAAGTCATGTTAGTCATTAAAAAATATAAGGTACATTGATTTTTACAAGCTTTTAAATTGAAATATTGAATTAAAACTATTTTATTTTAGATTTTAAATCCGGACGTTTCAGGCTTTTCAGACTTCACGGTCACGGGTTAACTGAGGTATTTGACGTCGAAATTTACTAATTAACAACATACAATATTTAAAAAAACAACACATTTTTAGCGCGTTAAATAATATGATAGAACTAGCTTCCGCCAACGGCTTCGCCCGCGTGGTACTTGAGATAAAAAGTAGCCTATGTGTTATTCCAGAGCATAATCTATCTCTGTGCTAAATTTCACCCCATTCCGTCCAGTAGTTTTTGCGTGGAAGAGTAACAAACTTCCATACATTCTTAAAAACTTTCGCGTTTATTATATTAATAGGATTAGAGATGCAACGAATATTCGGCCACTATTCGGTAGGTATATACTTTTAAACTTTAACTTTAACTTTCGTTTATCTTTTAACTTTTTGTTGTTCTACCGCCGCCGTCTTCAACGGAGCTCTTTCGCTGGATCAGTCTGCTTGCGACCACGAACGGTGCAACCCGTGTCGAAACGTTAAAGGTGAGCGCGTTAATTGCCCGTTATGATCACTATTCGGTATCCGGCCTATTCGGCCACAATTTTACTATTCCACCGAATACCGGACAGTGGTATAGTATTCGGCCGGATACCGGATAGTACGTTAACACATAGATAACGGTAAACGAGGGATAGAAAAAGTGAAAAACTACTAGTAATCAATAATTAAGTTCAGTTCAATCTTTCAGACAGATTAACAGATAACAGAAACATGAGAAAAATAAATTAGTTTTACGAATTTAGATACTATAAACTACCTGGAAATTTAGGTACTAGAAATTACATGGACATAACGTACTTTAGCAGCAGTGGCGCAGCGGTACGGGCCTCGCCTTAGAAAAATAAGGTCGCAGGTTCGAATCCTGGTCGTGTCCACACATCTTTGTGTGAATTGTTTCATCTCCGCTGCTCAATATCGGTGATGTATAACATCGTGAAGAAACCGGCATGTCTAAGAACTAATCATTCGAAGACATGTGACATCCACCAACCCGCACTTGGCCAGCGTGTGTGGATTAAGGCCTAAACTCTCTAAACTAATAATATAGTTGAGAGAAGACCCGTGCCCAGCAGTGGGACACTAAAAAGGGTTGAAGTGAACGCACTTTAGCTCCACGTTTGAAGGACTTCTAAAGGTGTAAGGTTGCGTTCAGATAACTCTAAAAATATGACCGATAGAAATTCATACTTACACAGTACTTGTAATTCGTTACAGTATTCATATAAAAATAAAGCAATAAACTCCACTGAAATAAACTATGAACGAATCAACACACGACGACCAAACCAAACACATCAGCTTCTATTACAAACAAATACTGTTACAACACGACATTGAATTTGAAATTGTGACGTCAGCAATTACGTCATCAATGTTGCCAAGGGGAATTTTAATCCGGCAATGCTATTTCAGTGATCCGGCTTCACCGACGGCTTATCGATAAAGTCCAGTGAACGAATAAACGCCCTTCCGGCTAATTGGGTTAAGTAATTCGTAAAACAAACTAATTCCTATAAACATTACGTGTTTGAAGATGGATTTCTGTTAGGCCGGACTATTTTTTTTTATTCTGGAATAGGCTTGCTCTTGACTACAACTTGCTTGATATGAAGCAATGCTGTAATCTACGATGGAACGTGCCGTATCAATGAGAAACTAGCAGTGGAATGTGGCTCCATATGGCTAGAAACCACAAAGGAGCAACCATTTCGACACACGTTCTTAAAAGATGTCACCAGACATCGCACTGGAATAGCGCAAGGTCACTTGCCGGTGCGGCTTTGTATGGGTGGTCACTAACCACGGCCGAAGCCTACTACCAGTTATTTACCAGTTGATTGTCACCTGATATGTCACTACCTGGGGACCGCGTGTGAGGATTCAGTTAAAAAGTGCACTCCCAGTGCAGACCTTAGGTGACTATAAGCTCCCAGGATTCCCAGATTTAAAAAACATTATCAGAATAAAACTTAATTCTAAGTTAAATTCTAGATCAGTTGCCCTTTATCCTTGTAATTCACGCGGGACAATTTTAAATGATTGTTCAAAATTCTGGTTCAATCTGGGCTCTGCGAGGCCGTTATTTACGGGTCCGGGAATTCCAGAACATACGCTCACGCAATAGCCAAGTTTTGCAAGAATATTTTGATGAAATTATTCACAAAAATTGGTTATTTATTACCCGGATAGTAATAATATTCTGAGACATTGGACACACACGGTTATCTGATACCATACTAAGCAGAGCTGGAACTATGGAAACTAGATTTCTGAAACAGTTATTATATCTATTCTACTTTTTAGGGATAAAAGCAGTGTATAGTAAAAAAACCTAGAACGAACTTTAGGTTAAACGTTTTCCATACAAATGTTGCTTAACTTTTACGTTTCCTGCTGTATTTTCAAACTTCTGATTGGTTGTGGGTACCCACACATCTTTTTGTGAGCTGTTTTATCGCAGCTACTCAATGAAATGAAAGCATCATAAGGTAACTGACATGTCTTACGACTGAGTTACGACTAATTTTTCAGGACGTGACATCCACAAAACCTTGGCCAGTCAATGTAGATTAAGGCCTTAACTCTATCAATAATACAGCTGAGAAAACTCGTGCGCAGTAGTGCAAAAATAAAATATTGTTACTATGAATGCTTTTGGCATTTAACGTGAACGAATTCGAGGTTCGAAGCTAGTGCTCTTGGATTAACTTATAACTTTGGACGAATACCAAAGAAAAAACTTGAATTGACTTGACGTGAATATTGAGTAGGTACGTACGTAAGCCTTTTCTAATCTTAGGAAAAACTTATAAATTAAATCGAATCTGTCGAATCTTTTCATTGCATTGCGGATAATCTCTAGTAACTTATTATGGGAAACCAACGTCTAAATACCTTTTGGACACCGCTTTATTCAAATAATGTATGAAATTGTAATCGTCAAAAGTTGGCGGAGTCGCGGAGTATTGTGGAAGATAGCTAATTTTGATTGGTTCGTGCAAGTTCTTGTCCTTGAACAAACCAATCGAAATTAGCTTATGGTTGGAAGATATGATGTGCTACAGGATGACATTTCGTTCGAGGATATTTTTTTTACGTTACTGCAAAAATAACTCTCGTCAGTGCGTCAAACCATAAATGATCGGATTTTCAAGTTCGAATGCCAAGTTCACATACCCATTCGGCCAAAGTGGGTGATATTCACCTCTGCCTACACCCTCGCGTAATACAGTCGTGAGCGCTAGGTAGTATATCACGAGTATCATGACTCCCGGCCACGTTACTAGCAAATCATAAAAATAAAGTGCGCAACGCACGTGGCCCATTGATTCCCCTGCCCCACATCAATCGCAGTTCCCACAATACAGCCCAGCTCACCGTCTTTTAATCGGTCTTTAATAGCCAAACGCTCATTTATTTCACAAAATTCCCTGTTTCAACAACAATCCGGAGATTTAAAAGTATGTGAAGATAAATATTGCGTAGTTTATTCGATTATGTAAGACGCAATTTATGGAAAACAAAAGACGCACGTGTTTATTAAAATAGGGTAAAGGACAAAGGAAGCTGAACAAATAAAATATTAACTTAAACTAATATGACATAACATAGCGCTCAAGCCTGTATTACCTGACCGCATAGGCAGAGGATACTATCACTGACATTTCGCCGGCTGCGTTTAGGTTTTATACGTAGGTAAAATAGAGAGCCTATTGCTGTGTATCTGGCACAGTTCACAAGGGCCGAAATACAACCGCGTTAACCGCAAGAATCGACAGTGGCGCCCGTCTCTACGTAGAACAAAATGTACTATATTAATAGGCCGACCGTTTAACTCGCGTATCGCCTATCGTCAAGATTCTGACTCCTCAAGCTGCTGCTGGCAGAGCCGGTGGAATATGGAATATTATTCACCTCTACCTAAACATTTGGGTAATACAGGCGCTATCTTATGATGCTGTTTGTACCTACTTGTAAGTTAGTCTTTCTATTTCGAGCGTACAAAATCAGTAACTACATCGATGGTACAGTGACAATGAAAATGAAAATTTGCTTTTTTTTTGAGACAACTCTACATAAAAATAGTCCAATTTCTTTTCCTACCGTGCAGTGAATGACAGGCAACTACTGGAAAACACTGCCAAAAAAACTCAGTAGGCTTTTTTCTTTTTTAAATGAATGAGTGGAAAGCGTGTTCGCGAACCACGAACTTTGCGTTTTTCTGATATACTTAAATAGAATCTTAGTTGAAGCTCGAAGTTTGAAATTAATCCACCGTTTTATATTAGCGGCCATCTTGGATTTATAAATGAATTGTCCAACTCAAGGTTCTTTCATTCGATATCCTAATTGAGAGGTTTGTAAGAAAATTGGAGATCTGCAATGGTATTGCGGCGGCCATCTTCGGTCTATAAGAACGTTTAATACATTATTAATTATTAATATTGTATTGTCACAAGATTAAAGGGTGCGTACAAAGTTTCGGATCAATCAATCAATTGGAGGAGGCAAAAAATTTCATTCTTTGATCCATCAACAACAATATTATAGCAACGAAACCACTACCCAGCTAAATACGAGTAAAACCGTTTAAAATACAAACATTATACAAAATTAGCTTCTGCTTACCTTCATTTAACTATCTAGTTCTGTATAACCGTTAATGACAAAGGAAAACATTGGAAAAGTGCCGAGTTGTTTGAAAGAAATGTCACCATTATGTCACGCGAGCTACCAGGTGACAAATGACGTGTCACTTCTGTCACAAAATAGGTCACAGTCCGGATAATGTGGGAAATTATGTATGTTAGTTTCTTTTGTTTTCTTAAATAATTTAGATATCGAATATCTAGGGCAAAATTAAATAACTGAGTTCCTTAAATAATAATGTTATAGGTAAATGCGAATGCGAATGTTTTCATTGATTAAATATTTCATTTTAATTATTAAGTTATGTTAACACTTAAGTTTGGTTATTCAGAGGGTTTTTTATTTGTAATTATCAAATTTTATTTTTGTTTAAAAAATAGTTTTAGTTTTGTTTTAATCTTAAAATAGCCACATTTTAATATTCATGATTTAATTGTTTGTTTATGTCAATAGTTCATCGTTTCCCGCAAGGCGCGTGACATTAACAGAGATATATCCCAATTTCACAAAATATATTATTATGTACAAAGATATGTTGAAATAAAACTACTTAAACTACTTTTTTCCGTTAAAAAGTAGTTTTATTTCAATGTGTGATATTCGCGTAAATCTAAGACAATACTATACAAAGATATAGTTGGGTAATTCTCACGAAATCCCGAAATTCTTGTCCTTGGAGTTTATATAAAAATGGAGTTTATATAGAAATTGATGTTACTAATATTTCTATACAATCCACATAACTATACCTAAAAGTTACACATAACATTTTAGAGCTGTTTCATTAAATAAATAAACAGGCAAAACCATAATGTTCGTAACATCATTCCCTCACTGTGTCCCAAGTGCCAATTTTATTTATATTTATTTACCAAAAAAGCACAAAAATCATTCGAATCATATTCAAGTAAGTTGGATTGTTTAAATATATTATAAATCTATGGGATAAACCGCAATTAGCGTTATAAAGTAAAAAAACGCGTTAAGAATTTGAATAATTATATGTGTCTCACAAAAAAAAATCATTCCCTCACACTATTAATGGCAGTGGAGTTATGAACGCATTTTAAATAAAATACGAACACTACCATTCGTTTTTGAAAGTTGACACTAATGTCAATTTATAAAAATAGCGAATTTTCTGTGATTGTGTTCAGATTTTGCGTTTCAAATTGGTTTTATTAATTTTATGGCTAAATTAAATTTTTGATCGTCATTTCATCACATTCTAAAAAACAAAAGGTAAGTACTTTAACTGATTATGAGTTGCACAGTTAAGATGGCTTTTGGGAGTAATTTCCATATGCAAAAAATCATTTTAAAAAGTAAGGTTATGTCACGAGTCTTTTACGGTTATTCTTTATTTTGTCATTCCCTCACCATCATTCCCTCATAAAAATTTATGGTGAGGGAATGATGATATAATGAGGGAATGATGTTTGGGTGGGCTAACTGACTTTTTTATTGTTTGCTTTTATTAACTCTTGAATTTATTGCTGCAACATTGCTGTAGGTTAAAAAATGTCAAGTAAAAAGAAGATAAACAAAGAAGAAGCTAAATTAAAAAAGCAAGAATATGGCCAAAAGCGTAGGGAAAAAATTTAAGCTGATCCTGTAAAACTTGAAATACTTCGCCAAAAAGAATGAATCAAATACCTGAAAAAAAAGAAAAAGGTCAAATAAAACCTATTATATCCGCAATGAGTTCCCCAGAAAGAAGGCAAAAAAGGAAGAACTGGAAGAAAAATACTCATTCATATAGAGACGTATCGTATGGAATGTAATACTCCATAGCCTGACGCAGCACATTACTCACGGTTTCTGCATAGGTGGTGGAATTACCAGAAGAAAAGCATACGGGCTGCCATGGATGAGATGCAAAGAAGGACCGGATCTCATCCCAGTCTGCTGACTTTTACCGTCACATTCGCCGATTACCCCTAGGACGGCGGTTGGGCGAGGGAGTTGAGATACTGATTTGACCAGACAGTGGTCTGATTTGCCTGGGTGAAGAAATTGATACTGAGTAACTGTTTGGATCAGTCGTCAGCAAAAGGTCCAAGCAATAGGCTGTGTGCGAGTCAACATCTAGTACCCGTGTGGCATCACGGGCTAGCTGGGTAAGATTCAATGCTAAGGCTAGCATCCGCGGTTCTCTTCTTGCATGGTCAGTGTCTAGGAAGGGGAAGAGCCACTCTTGATGGTGAGAAAATCACCCATCAAAACCAATTGTGCAGAGGGGTACCTTTGTTGAGCCGCTTCTGCCGCCTCGCTGAGGTATTCGGTGAGCCTGGTTGTCTCTTGATCACCGCTATGAGAATGGTAGACACAGGTATAAAGAATTTTCTCTATTCCTGTATCTACTATCACCCAAAGAGCAGAGAAGCTGCGGTCTTTGAGGTTCTGGAGACGCCGACAGCATATGTCGTCCCGGGCGTACAAACACACTCCCGCGTGAGGTTTGAAATTGTGTTTCAGTGTGTACCCTGGATACGACAAGTATACCACGTCTGACGGACTACCTATTTGCGTCTTCGTTAGGAACAAGAGTGACGATTTATCGGTCTCCAGATGGTAGTGGACCGGCATGAGATTAGAGTGCAAACCCCGAATATTTGCAGGGTGCAAGGTGCACTTATAAAGAAACGGAGTGCAGCCGCTGTTTAGACTCATTTCTCTTGTTGTTAATCATTTTTTGTTCTTGCGAGTGGTTTGCGGTAGAGGATGGAAGTGGAATGAGACTTCATATAGCTAACCAGCAGACACATTTTACAGGTTGTTCTCCATGCTAGTTGCCCTTTGGTGTTGACCAATGGGCAACTAGCATGGAGACCGCGGGGACACCCTAGCCCCCCCGCGGATGTCCATCGGGCCTTTCATCCGGTCGCCAACTGGCACGATGACGCATCCTGGGATTTTTCGCAAGTTGGCGGGACAGCCTTTCACGAGTGGCTAACTCACTGCTTGGGTCTCTTACTAACTGCGATCGGCCAGCGGTGCACCGCGCCTCGGATCCCGCTTTCCTCCAGGACCAGTTACCCGATGCTACTATAGAAGTGCGAGTCCAGAGCGGTGAGAATATAAAGGGTGGGTGGTCACTAACCACGGCCAAAACCTACCACCAGTTAATTGTCACCTGATTTGCACCACCCGGGGACCACGTGTGGGGATTCAGATTGAAGGTGCTCTCCCACGGACAAAGGTGACTCAGCCCCCGAAAAGATTAAGAACAAAATTTCATTAAATAAAAAAAAATCGTTTAAAGAAAACTAATTTTATTTAAAAAGCTTCATGACTAGTCTGTAATAATCATTCCCTCACCTAAGTTGTCATTCCCTCACTTTGCTTGTTTTTTAATATCCTCATAACTTTTATAAAACGCGATAATTTTTGGGACCACTACATAATTAAATTCTAGTAACATTAGTACTATCAAATTCACATAAAATAAATATCAAATAATTTCAATATTTTGTGTCATTTTATGATAGCCGAATTTCGACATTTTGTGATAATTACCCAGTTACACATTACAAAATAAAAAATAATGTGTTTTAAATTCGTGTTTGCCATATAGGTAATTGCTCATATATCGAGCTGAATATCCTTTTATTATTGTTATTTTGCTGTCATCAGGGGGATACAAATTTAGGTATTTCAACTTAAATATAACAACAATAAGCAACTTAGTTGAATTTGCACGCTCTTTTGTTTAATTAACACTAAATTTCCCAAAAAATTTCATCAAAATAATCCTATCCCTAATAATCCTATACCCAACTGTAGCGCAAAATTGTAGAGTTAGGTGGGTTATAACACTTATAAAAAATCGCTATCCGCATTGCTATTTTATTGCTCAGTACCTTTACATCATAGATATACTCTTAAGATATTAAATAACGCTGGATTTTATTAAGACATCTGTACTGAAATAGAGCTATAAAATCAATGTAGAGCGGATGTATAGATAAAAGCTTCACAGGTACATTTTTACTGAAGCTACATTTATATACATTTTTTATGTACTAGGGTTGCCAAAATTTAAAATAAATTGGAAGTAATACTATTGCAGTTTTTTTTCTTTTTTTTTTCTATTTATTTAGGGAGTTCCGTCACAATTGACGATGTCACTCCAATAATTTTTACAATTAACTTAATTAACATATTATTTTAAGTAGCTATAGCATAATTCAACAATTATTGCAGTTGTACGAAAGAAAAGGTTAGTCTACACATTGTATAACGGTGTATCTCTTCCGCAGGTCCAACAATACTGCTTTAACTGTTATGGGACGCTGCCAGTGCGCAGTATCTTCAGTCACAGAATCCAGTGAGACTGTATTGAAGGCCTGACACAAACAGTGAAAGATCGATACGTCACAACCTCGTGGCAGATGCGTTTCAACTAAACTGTTATTATGTATATCCTCTTAAATCGCAATCGCATTTTAATTTTTATTCTCTTTATTCAATAAAAAAATATTTTTTACAATTTGAATGTTAATTTTTTGTATTTGTTTGGGCACTGTTATTTTAAAAAATATTTTTTATCTAAACGAATCTTATTCCAATATTACTAGTCAATTTAAAATTTTGTAAAAATCTTATATTTTTATACATTTATATTAACAATCTACTTCTGCCTTTAACACAAAACACAGTTTATTGCATCTATTCACACTCTTTCACTAACTACAACCGCATAAAAACAATTAAATCATAAAAGCCCATTGGCGCAATCTCTCTTTGATTGAGATCAAGCTACAAAACAAAGTTATGAAGCTTGATCTCAATTCACAAAGACAACACAACCTTGACTCATCCTTAACACAACCTAATTTGTAAAGAGTATAAATTAGACGTAAAAACCACACGTGGTAACCATTATCACGCATTACTATCACAGATAACATAATTTCAACTCTAAGAAAATCGAAGACATTGTAGAGTATCAGGCCGGGAGACGACCGAATTCGTGCTGAGACTCGAGCGCTGTTTTGTTACAATTTGAGTTACTTTTGTAGTTAGAGTACAAACCCACATCACCATCATCTATCATAATCATCATAAATCATCTTCACGAATAAAATATTTTTTTGCGTAAAGGTGTAGTTGTATAGCCCATTCGAAGTCGGATATCTGACACTGTGCGACACACGATTTACGCACGACGCATAACACCCCCAGTAAAACCGCTACCAAAACCGGTTTTGTGGTAAATTTAATAATTATTTAATTGTATTAAATGTGTATGAAAGTAAATATAAGATGACACATTGAATTTTCTATGAGTATCCTGTTAATTTTTTGGACAAAAAAGCCAACCTCCATTCATTCTGGCAAAACCTCGAGTTTACAACAGTAGCAAGAAATTGAATAATTATTTAAATTATTTTGTACCTCGATTTACTCTTATAACTATTACTATTTACTATTACAATAACTAAAAACACCAAATTATTTACGAGAACACCGCTGAACCAACGTTATATTTTTTAGTGAATTGCCGACTGCCCTTACATAATGGGATAACAAGTACAGTCAAATCAATATATCCCGATTCACTACGCCTATAACATACAATGAAATCCATTTTGTAATTGCTGACTGCTGTACTTTAAACACGAAATACTTTTTGTAAGAAACCGTTTATAACTTTTGTATTGTAATTAGTAAAAAAGTTTTTAAAAAGTTAACTTCAAGTCGGTATTCATTTTGACAAAAAATATAAGTGTTTAGTTAATAGTTACAGACTGTTGGTTATGAACAGTCAATTGACAGAGAGCCTTTATTGCTTAAGAAGTGACGAAAATATTTAAAGCATGATTTTCATTAGCAACTAAAGTTTAGTATTGTTGATTTACGCGAATATCACACATTAAAATAATCACGGGATCTGTGATGATTACCACCTTGACGCAGAGCTTCAGTACGTGAAGCAAGTATTGCATGACAACAAGCTCACAGCACCGCGTCGCCGCAGATCACGTGTAAAACCAAACAGCAAAGCTATTGAAATTAAAAAACATCCTAATTTTAACAGAGAAAATGGTTGGTATATACCACCAACTTGGGACAACAACAAATAATAATAATAATAATAATAAGCCCCCTCAAACCCTACCTTACGTCCGAGCCGAACACCAGGCCACGTGGGGGGCGGACACGCATACAACAAAATCTTATGCGGCTAACAAGGTAAAGGTAATCCCAGCAAGATGGAGACGAGGTCAATGAAGAAACTACGATTAGGATCGCTTCCCGAGGGTGATCGTCGGGGCGCATCTGGAGCCGATGCTGGATGCCACAGCATGCGAACCATCGGCGATGCGGAGTTGAACAGGCGGGCCCGCATCGACAAGAATGTTACAGCCGAGCCTTCGCTACCCGAAGATCGTCGGGGCTCACCTGGAGCCGGTGCTGGGTGCTGCAGTAGGAGGGACACCGGTGACGAAGCGTTGAACAGGCGGACGCGCGTCGTACAACAGACTACAGCCGGACGTCAAAGGTTGAACAGGCGGACTAAAGACGTAGAAGTAATAGCCGACTATGTTAGCAATGATTCTAATTCCTTGTTTTCATCTATCCCCTCTACTTGCCCTTCATATATGACACGCCGAGCCTCTACCTTGTCAACGACAAGTACGGTTGACAGTGTTGTGCAAAGAACCAATATCGATTCTGAAATTGCACCCACGTCAAACCTGTCTCTTACGCGCAGACGATGGACAACTGATATGAACATATTCATTCTGCGCACTTACCTTCAATTAACTCAGTTAAATACAGACACAAAAGCGTACCTAGTACCACTTCACCTTAAGTTTATTGAAAAATTTCCAGATATGCCAGTCAGTCGACAAAGAATAGGGGATCAACGTAGGGCAATAATTCGCAATAAATTACTACCACAAACTATCATAGACCAAATATATGAAGAAGTAAGAGAAAAAATAACCCGTATTCTTTCTCAACGCACTCAAACCCAACCAGATACCTTTGTTAACTCTATCTACCAACAACCTTTAAATCATACACCAAGTGAACAAACACGGATGAAATGGCTTAATGAACACAATGAAGCTATTATGAAATCGTATTACCGAATAACTAGATTAGGAACTAATAACACTGCTTACCGAAAACTAATGCATGAAGATTTCATTCGAACATTCCCATCACTTTCACACCTTAGTGAGCAAAGAATAGCAGATCAACGAAGAGCGATATTGAGTAACAGATACATTACACAAGATAGATTAAATTTTATTCAGGAAGAAGTAGCTGCTAAACTGTGTGTAACTAATGAATCCTTAGGTTGTATTGATAATACGAGTATCAATATTGATCAAGTGGAACCACCAAATACTAATGACATTACCATTCATGCTGAAGTCCCTTTACAGTTATATAACCAAATTACAGAAAGAGATCCTCAAATAGATGAGATGTTCCAACAGGCTTTACAATTTTATAGAGACACTAATCCTACTGATAGAACTTTCATACCCAAACAAAAACCATCGAAGAAACTTGCAGCTATAATAGAGTATATCAATAGAGTAATCCTTCGCGAAAACATTAATGACAATACTGACTTTCACTCGTTACAAACTGCTATTTACTGTGCGGCCTGGACTGCTGCAAAACTCAACGGAGCTAAAATTACATGTGAACCAACGCATACAGCTCGTTTACCCCGAAAGGTAAAACCACACTGGCAAAAGCGTCTAGAGAGGAGAATTAAAGATTTACGATCAAAAATAGGACGGTTAACGCAATATATTAAAGGCAATAGAAGTAATAGTATCATAAAACACGCAAGACAAATAATGGACCAATACAAAACACACTCAGTACACGAAGAGCCAAACGACAACCCAACACTTACATTAGACACACTAAAACAAAAACTTACAGTTCTAGCCAGCCGTTTAATCAGATACACTAATTGCACATTACGAAAGCAACAAAATATTCAATTCACCAACAATGAAAAGTAATTTTACCGGAACATAAGACAAACTGCAACTAATAATCAAGAAAACACCTCAGAATGTAACGGGCCGAATTCAAAAACCTTACGGGACTTTTGGGCTCAAGTATAGAAACAACAATCTACACATAACACACATGCTGAGTGGATTCAGAAGGAAGTTGATGACGTTTCTACATATCAAACAATGAATTTTGAGAACATCCCCGCAGAAACATTTATTAAAGTATTAAATAAGTTACACAATTGGAAAACACCTGGTTCAGATTTCATACATAGTTACTGGTACAAAAAGTTCACCACTACACATACATACCTGCTAAACTACATAAACAATTTCATTCAAAACCCTGATAATCTGCCTCCATACTTAACTAAAGGCATAACGTATATGATTTTAAAGGATAGCAATGATTCAAGTAACCCAGCAAAATACAGACCAATAACATGTTTGCAAACATTGTACAAAATAATAACCTCTTGTATATCTGAACTCATTTACCATCATGTAGATACACATAGTATTCTGGCTGAACAGCAAAAAGGGTGTCGCAGATTCAGTCAGGGATGTAAAGAACAATTAGTCATAGATTCTGTAATTTTGAAACAAGTTAGTAAGTATAAATCCGATATTTTTACAATGTATATAGACTATAAAAAAGCTTATGATTCTGTTCCTCATTCTTGGTTAATACAAGTTCTTGAAATTTATAAAATTCACCCGGTTATTATTTCATTTCTAAAAAATGCTATGACTAACTGGTCTACACATCTTAAACTCCAAACTTCCAGTGGATTAGTAGAAACAGCTCCTATTAAAATAGAAAGAGGTATTTTCCAAGGAGACGCACTAAGCCCCCTTTGGTTTTGCCTTGCTCTTAATCCACTATCGCACCAATTAAATAACTCTTCATTAGGATACTCCTTTAAACACACTCAGACAACAGACGCCAATCAACATATTTTAAGCCATTTGTTATATATGGATGATATAAAGCTATACGCAGATAATGAAACCCAATTATATGAACTAGCTAATATAGTAGAGCAATTTACAAAAGATATAAAGATGGAGTTTGGTATTGATAAATGCAAAATTAATTCAGTAAGCGCAGGGAAAATTATCACACATAGCTACACATTAGATACAGGAGAAAACATAGAACCACTTAGTGAACAAGATACTTATAAATACCTAGGATACAATCAGTCACGTCAGATACAATATAAAGAAACTAAAGATGAATTATTAAGGAAATTTCGGCACAGACTTAATGCAATATTGAAATCTCAACTTTACGCAGGAAACTCTATTAAAGCCATTAACACCTACGCAATACCTATTCTTACCTATTCGTTTGGGATAATCAACTGGACCAAAACAGACATAAAATATTTACAAAGACTTATCAACACAACTATGACTAAACACCGGAAGCATCACCCAAGATCGTGTGTGCAAAGATTGACTTGCCACGAATAGAAGGTGGTAGAGGCCTTATCGATATTTTGAACCTCCATAACAAGCAAATCTGTAATCTCCGAAAATATTTCTTTTGTAAAGCTGAACATTCACCACTTCATAAATGTATAGTCCAAAACGACAGTAAATTAACTCCACTTAACTTAAAAGATACAAATAAACAGAAAAATGAAGAAATAACAGAAAATAGAAGTAAAATAGAAGAATGGTCCAGAAAATCTCTACACGGAAGACACCGCCACGATTTGAATCAACCTAATGTCGACAAAGAGGCGTCGAACAACTGGCTCAACCGAGGTGAACTTTTTCCTGAAACCGAAGGATTTATGATAGCAATTCAAGATCAAGTAATAGAGACACGGAACTATCAAAAACATATTATGCGCATTCCAGTAATAAATGACAGCTGCAGAAGATGTAATAGTGCTTCAGAGACTATCCAACACATAACGGGTGCATGTAAAACAATAGTCCAAACAGATTATAAACACAGACACGATCAAGTAGCCAACATAATTCATCAAGCTTTAGCCAAGAAATACAATTTAATTAATAGTCCTTATTTGCCATACTACAAATACCATCCAGATACTGTTTTAGAAAATCAAACTCACAAGTTATATTTTGACCGCGCTATACTCACAGATAGAACCACACATTACAATAGACCAGACATAACTCTTATAGACAAGATCAACAAGACCGCCAAAATTATTGATATTGCTGTACCGAATACACATAATTTACAAAATACAATAGCAGAGAAATTAAACAAATACACAGATCTCACCATAGAAATAAGCCGCATGTGGAAGCTGAACGATGTTTCTATTGTCCCCATCGTACTGTCGACCACCGGCGTCATTCCTAAGCAGCTCCATCAATCTCTACATTTATTACAGATACCGTCATATATTTACCACATCTTGCAGAAAGCTGTCATACTTAATACATGCAGAATAGTTAGACAATTCTTACAACACCATGATCACACATCTCCCAGCAGTTTCGAACATACTTCACCCACCAATCTACAACATTCCCATTTCATATCCTTACCATCAAATCTCCAGGGTAACACTTGACTTTGGTCCGTGTTACTCGTAATGCCGGGTTTTACCCGAGATACAAAACAAACTTTAGATAATAATAATAATAATAATAATAGCCGGGTAATAAAAAAGGAAACAAGTTTTGACTAGAAATATTGACTAGTAATATTGGAGAATTCGCGCGCTAATGACAGAATTCGTGCATCTAAGTATTCGTGCATTGCTTTAGTTGTGAAGTATTTGACACTTCGACTCATTGAAAGATGAAGTCTAGTACAACTTTTATATTAGATACAATACGTAAGTAATAAATTGTCGGGTTTGAAGCAGCACTTGTCCACTAATCCTCTTTTCCGTCTTCGTCCACTCCAAACTTAGGCATATTGATCCAAAACAGAACTCCTCTTGAAAATCTGATTGTCCTCTATTGTTCAAAGCTGCTCCCAACAATACAAATTTGCATTTTCTTAATCATAGCTATAAGCATCAAATTGCATTAAAATCCTATTTAAAAATCATACAAGTTGAGATTGAATTAATAAACTTCGTAATGTGGTTCGACAGTCCTCGAACGGCTCACCGAAAAAGTCCGGTGAACCAATATAGGCCCTTCTAGCAAATAGAGTTAGGTAAAAAAAGTTTTTTTTAACATTTTCCTGTCTCATCCTGAACATGCTTATTATTGTTTGAAATTACGGCACATTCTAACAAAAATTGATATGATATATAAATATCTAATCTAATCTACGTCCCACACTAAATTGGATACACTTGACAGACAATTTCGAAGGAATATTTTCAGTTACTCAAACGTCCTTTAATAAGTCTAGACATATGTAAGTATTACATTAAGGTAAGGCATGTATTTTTTCATATTTCGTTGTTAATTTTGTCTCTTGAAATTGCATTATACCTACCTATTCTGTATTCTTAATCCTGTTTAAATGCTACAAGTTTTTGTCACGCATTAATTATGCGTATGATACTCATAAAAACGAAAGGTCACTCACTCTCTCACTAAAGAAACCTCAAGAACTAATTGACCTAGGAAGATGTGGCAGGAAAATTATGATTAGGAAAGATCAATAGTAACTTGAATGGGCGAAGATAGATAAAATCTTTTATTAGGAGCGGATAAGCCGCCGCGCCGCGCGCCGGTGCGCCCGGTGATAATCTGGAAATGAAAAGCATTGAAAAGTTTTCAAACAGTTGCTTGGTCTAATGCTTTAAGATTGCTTTAAAATTGTCTTAATATTAATTTTAGGATTCAGGTGCCTTTCTCTTATTTTCTTATGATATATTTCTAAGTAGGAATAAGTAACTAGATATGTTTATACATTTACAATAACTAGCTTTTACTCGCGGCTTTGATGTGCCACTGCTGGGCACGGGTCTCCTCTCAACTATCTTAAGAGTTCAGAAAGTATAGTTTGTGGGAATCGTTTCATTGCCACTGTTCAATATCAGTGAAGGACACGTCACATCCACCAACCCGCACTTGGACAGCGTCAACTCCTCAACTCGTAAGATAGTTGATAGAAGACCCGTGCCCAGCAGTTGGACAATAAAAAAGGGTTGATACTCGTATCATGTTTAGACACTTTCCCCCGCATTCATAAACGTCTTTTAAGCTCATTACAGCTAAAACAGCTTTTTAATTCGTTTGTTTTTATCTGTCATCCTTACATTTATACTAGTAAGAAAGAGAAAAGTCCATTTTAATTAAAGAGTCTCTTTAGATTTTTATGATTATGACCGTTAAATTGTAAGTACACTGTCGCTTTATGTAAAACTTGGGCAATTGAGGAATAAATATAATACTTTACTGCTATTTATATCTTCTCTCTGGTATAAATATCTTGTACGAATAGTATAAAAGGTCATTCCGACCGTAAGACAAACAAATTGAAGTCATAACTTCTACCATTATTAGTAAACACGCAATGTCAACACATAAAGGTTATTCTATAAATTGGCGCTCTTCCAATCAACGAACTGAAACAACACTCAAAATATTTACTTTTTTATTGAACTAGCGGATCCGGCAGACGTCGTTCTGCCCGGTAAAGCAGTGCCATCTACCTGGTCCCATACCTACCGGTCCTAGACCAGGTTTAAGTCATGAATGCAGTTTTTCCTTTGGCTTTTCTATAATATCTCACCTGTTTTTTCTCCTTGAACTCATCATAATGTTTCAGCCTATCTCTTCTCTCGGATAACTTCTTACTTTCTAATTTTATATTTTTTTATTTTTCTTTGCGCAAGAACCATCCCCGTACTTCAAGGAATATTCAAAAAAAAAACAATGACCGAAATCGGTTCAACCATTCTCGAGTTATGTGTTTACCAACACATTTTGCGACTCATTTTTATATTATAGACTAGCTGCCCTGGCGAACTTCATTATTTAAACTGTCTTTAGACTTGCTTGAATACTTTAAAACCAAAATTAGTCAAATAAGCCCACCCGTTTTCGAGTTATAGCGGAACTAACGAACAGCAATTGATTTTTATGTATAAGATTTTTCTCATAGTTTCTTTCGTGGAGGTCTACTCCACGAATATTTCAAGACCAAGATAAGATAAATGCGTTCAGCCGTTCTCGAATGTTAGCAAGACTAACGAACAGCATTTGATTTTTATTTTATAGATAGATTGAAGATAATCGTCAAACAGCAAATATTATGAAATGTTTTTCTTTAAAATTTATAAAAATTTCGATATAATATGCTTATAAATTGTAAAGCTAATAGCCTAAAATAATAACTGAAAATTAATTTAGTAATTTATCGATCATAAAACACGAGTTAGAGTTTTCAGCTGAAATGTTTAGACGATTACGAAATGATTTATGTAACGTGGGATCGAATGGTTATTATGTGGCAAACCGCGATTTATCGAGCCCATGAATCTCTTCGCGTTTATGCGAAATTTGTCTTTGAACTTGAAAGATGACAGAGCTTTCCCTCAAGGAAAATAGGATTTGGGTAAAGTCAACATGTAGGTATAGCAATTTGTAATTTGATTAAAGATTAAAGAAATTTTCCTAGAAAATGTTTGTGGAACGTTACGATTATCGTAGCGTTCCACAAACATTTTCTAGGAAAATTTACAGAATTTACTAGATCCGTCCTTTCTGGAAATGTTTAACATTTATTTGAAAACACTAAAATTTTTGCCATGTACCTACTTATCTACTCAGCAGTGATGGCGCAGCGGTATCAACCACACGTTTAACACATAAGGTCGCGGGTTCGATCCCCGGTCCTGCCTGATCTTTGTCTGAATTTTTTCATCGCGCCGCTGCTAACTGAATGAAGGAAAACATCGTAAGGAAATCGTCATGTCTAAGAAGTAATCATTCGAGGGCATCAGACATCCACCGTACTTGGTCAGCGTGTATGGATTACCTAAGGCCTAAACTCTCTCAACTCTTCAGATAGTTGAGAGAAGATCAGTGCTCAGCAGTAGCACAGGGTTGAAGTGAGTGACATACATATCTTCTTTGCAATATTTTCCAGAATAATCTTTGATTCGTTATCTAGACTCAGATAAACGTTGACTCAACCGACGTCTAAAGGCAAATGGAGAATTTTTATGAGGGTTTTCAGATAAACGCAAACTATACGCCTGAGGGATCTTGTAACGTAAATCTCCTTAATATAGGTATGCCAGTAATGTTTGATGAGCGAGACATACCTCGATGTAAAATTCTATGAATTATACCTATCATTACTCGATCCTATCAAGCAGCGGTGGCGCAGCGGTACTGGCCTCGCCTTTAAAATATAAAATATAAGACCGCGGGTTTGTTACCCGGTCGTGCCCACACATCTTTGTGTGACATGTTTCATTACCGCTGCTCAATATCGGTGAAGTTAAATCGTGAGGAAACCGGTATGTTTAAGACAAATGTCTTTCATCAAGCTGCACTTGGCCAGTGTGTATGGATTAAGGCCTAAACACTCAACTTTTAAGTTAGTTGACCCGTATAGAAGACCCATATCCAGCAGCAGTAATACAGAATGGGTTGAAGTGATATAGGTACACGTACCTATCGCCTCTGATAGATGAAATGAAAATGAAAATATGCTTTATTTTTTTTTGAGACGTGAGTCTACATAAAAATAGTTCAATTTCTTTTCCCACCGTGCAGTGAATGACTGGCAACTACTGAGAAACACTGCCAAAAAACTCAGTAGGCTTTTTTATTTTTTAAATGAAGTACTTATATCTATTACATTAAATGTTTACACTAGCTGCCCCAGCGAACTTCGTACCGCGCAAAATTGTGAATCTAAACCATTCCCAGATCCCCTTGAACACACACAAAAAATTTCATCAAAATCGGTCCAGTCGTTTGAGAGAAGTTCAATGACATACACACTCACAGAAGAATTATATATATAAAGATTATATGTTTACACTATTTTCACTGACTTTAGTGTTCAATAACGTGAATAGAAAGAAACCCGAGCCTCTTCACAGGCACCGCTATCGATCCTGACTTACAGGAGTAGCAATGCAATGGTGGGATTTTGATTGTGAGTTCAGTACACAGAGCTGCTAATCGCCCTGTCCAAAAGAATTTTCTGATCTGTGGTTCTGGCCTTTAACGGGCCTGTGGTCGGTAAGATACTTGCTTTTCACGCCGCAGGTCGTTGGTTCCATTCCCACCCGAGACAAACATTAATGATGAACATTTGTGTTTGTGTCGAGTCTGGGTGTAAATATCTATTATAAGTATATATTTACAAAAGAAAAGTATTATATGTATAGTATATACCAGTTATCTGGTTTCCATAACACAAGCTCTGCTTAGCTTGGGACCAAATGACCGTGTGTGTTAATGTCTCAGAATATTTATTCATTATTATTTAAAACAACTCTTCTAAATCCAGTTTGCACATTCTAAAGGCACATATCGCTCATTTTGAGCGACAGTGACATAAATGAAAATTTGTAAATTTTACAATGTGCCAGTTTTAAGATTTTTTCGTAACACTAAAGAAGATTATTACTATTTGTTACAGCGAATGGTCATCTCTATATTTTATATGTGACTAGCTGCCCCAGCGAACTTCGTACCGCGGATTACTAATGTAATACGGATGTATTTTTTAATGCCACTTAATAAAAAAATAAAAACTAAAAAATTCGTCCAAATATTAAAAAAAAAATTTAAGGGTGAACAACCGTTATCACTTAGGGGTATGAAAAATAGATAATAGCCGACTTACAGACCTACTGAATATGCATAAAAAAATTCATAAGAATCGGTCAAGCCGTTTCAGAGGAGTACGGTAACAAACATTGTGACATGGGAATTTTATATAATAGACTAGCTGCCCCAGCGAACTTTGTACCGCGTATTTATTAAAAAAAATTCACTTAGGGGTATAAAAAATAGATAGTAGCCGATTCTCAGACCTACTGAATATGCATACAAAATTTCATAAGAATCGGTCAAGCCGTTTCGGAGGAGTATGGCAACGAAAACTGTGACACGAGAATTTTATATATTAGATAGAGATTAGCTGTAACAAATAGTAATAATCTTCTTTAGTGTTACGAAAAAATCTTAAAACTGGCGCATTGTAAAATTTACAAATTTGCATTTATATCAAAGTCGCTCCAACTGAGCGATGTAGAGGTAAAGAAAAATGTTTGCTGTATTCCAAATAAAGTTCACATAAGAAATACTATTACTGAAAGACCCAGTTACGACTGCGGAAGCCGTACAAAGAAGTAGAAGTAGTTTGTTCCTTTGTTATCTTGAGGATATGACGTCTTAAAGAAATATCGGTCGTACTGGGATTTAGGTTACACATCATTCATACAAATGATATAACTTGTAAGGTGAGCAATGTCTGCTTATTTGCCTTTGGCGTGGTCGGTAAGATACTTGCTTTTCACGCCGCAGGTCGTGGGTTCGATTCCCATCCAAGACAAACATTAGTGATGAACATTTGTGTTAAGTATATATGAAAAAAAAGAGAAAAAAAAAGTATTATATGTATAGTATACCTATACCAGTTATCTGGTTTCCATAACACAAGCTCTGCTTAGCTTGGGACCGGATGACTGTGTGTGTTAATGTCCCAGAATATTTATTTTATTTATTAATTATTACTTTTCACAGCGAAACAGCAGAATTTTGATGAGATTTGGTCGGATCTAGGTACCTCATACCCAGCCCAAAAGCAGATACCTAAAAGTTTCTTCCCTCTAACGAGGTCTACCATTTATTCCTTTTACACCTTTTAGTGTCCCACTGCTGAGCACGGGGTCTTCTTTCAACTATTTTACGAGGTCATAATCCACACACGCTGCCTGGCCAAGTGCGGGTTCACATAGCTTAGTTTCAATAGTTTGCAGTCTTTTTTTCGATAGCCAGGCGCTTGACTACACCTTGCCTGATGTTAAGCAATGATGTAGTCTACGATGGAACGCGCCGCCCAGTATACCGATTTACTCGTGATTACGAATGTTTATAGGTGAGAAGATGGCAGTGGAATGAGCCATTTGTCTGCACACAAGCATGAAAAACTGTGTAAGATAAGCGAGTTAAACTAAACTTAGCATAGCTCTTGGTCTGCAACCCACTAAAAATATACACACCTTGTTTTCCTTAATACAGAAAAGTGTGAAATTTTAAACTTAAAACATTTAACGATATGTAATAATAACGATACGCAAACAACAGCGTTGGACCGGGCATCACACTCAAAACCGCAATCGAAGGTATTGTGACACTGCGGTCACACAAGCTTGACTACAATGTAACAATGTTGAACTAAGACTCTATGTATCAAAATGAATTCACGGATGTTTGTATTGCTAAAACTAAAGTGGTCTTAATGCACTCATGCAAATCCAAGGATGGTTTAAAAGGTGAGAATAAAGATTGTTCAGCTTTGATGACCTTAAAACTAAAAAGTTTCGAATAAACTTAACCAAATAAAAATATTGAAATAAAACAACTTTATCGCTAACTAACGGATTTTATCGCGTTATTAGATTTTATATCCCGACGACTTCTTGGTCACGGTCACTGATAAAAATAACCAATAATACCTATATGATATTTTTCACTAAATAATATCCAATAGCACAATATATTTGAAGGCTTTTATAGGTTTTAGACTAAAAATATCAGGATTAGCAGAAAACTTTAGGTAAGCGTGAATTATTGGTTAAGAAGACGGTATTTCAATAAAATAACTACGGCAAATATCACTTCACCCCAATCTCTCGATAGCACAATCATGAATTCTACCAGTTAATTACAGATCGTTAAGATTACATTGGATTAAATCGTAACGTTCACCGAGCACGTTGTTGCATCTGCACTTCCCGACGACACAAAGGTCCAACACACGGTGTCAGCCATTCTAAGATGGCCGCTTCACCTGTGCTCGGTGTTCATTCGTTCATTCATATTGTCATTTTCGAGTGACAGCTGACTTCAAAGACGGACACGATGACAGTATAAAATGCTGCTGCATTGATAAGTAGATGTGCCAACATATTTATTTAATTGCTAAAATAAAATATTAACAAACAACACCAAGCAGATATTCGCGAACAACATAATTTTTTCTTCAAATTTACTTCACTTTTTAAAATATTTGGCGTCCACCGTCGTTGACAATGATTTTGCCAATTTCAAGTTGGAAGAGATTGCACCAGAACACAGCAAGGCCGCTTGGCCTTGCGGCTTTGTCTGGTGGGTGGTCACTAACCACGGCCGAAGCCACCAGTTAATTGCCAGTAAACACAATTACTAGTTGATTGATGGTGACAATCATTGATTTGCACCACCCGGGGACCACGTGTAGGAATTCCGATAAAAGGTGCACTCCCGCGGACGAAGGTGACTCAGTCGTCTCGTCGCAGTTTTCAGTTTTTGTTTCCTACTAATCTTTTCATAATCTTATATACATAAAAGGTTTTAATAGAATTCATACAAGCCCGTCAAAGACCACTGAAGTTTTATTAGTTTTTTACTACTCATCATTCCCCTTGCCTTTTTCCCATTTCTATTGGGGTCGACTCCCAGTCTAACCTGATGCGGCTAGCTACCAGAATTATACGAGCGACTGCCATCAGACCTCGACACCCATAGGGAACCAGTAGCCGAGATGGTTAGACCAGATGTCAGATTATATTGGCTTCTGACTACATGTAACGATTGTCATAGATTGTTATATAAGTTTTTTACTACTAATCTTTTAAAATGATTGTACGTATATATTTTTAAACTTGACATTGGCAAAATTGCGGAATAATTTCTGCGGAGGTCGTAATAAAAATTAGAAGTAGTTAGGTTAGGTTAAGTTCCTTATACGAGTCCCACATATCCCCGCCTCGTCCTCTGCAAAAAGGCGGGTAATGCGTCATGCATTCTCCATCGTAAAAAAAGGTTAGGTTAGGTTAGGTTAGAACTATAATCTAAATTCCTCCTTGGCAGTCGGATAAAAATCATTATTTAGTGGCCAAAGTCCTCTCTATATTTGACACCGTCCTCATAATATGAGAGGTAGTCAACCTAAGAGTGTTTTTAAAGAGATTTTATTTCAAAGTGACTTTGGCTATTATGGAGGGCACTTTGCCAGAATAATGTTCTGCTCATACTAAATCGTGAGAGTAAAACATGATGTTGCTTTACCACCATATGCTATAATGTTAGGCAGTTAGCACGTTTGCAAGCACCTGACGATCTTCAGAAAGATCTAACTCATTTTGTAAATGATAATAATAATATTTTCACACATACACACAGTGCCATCGAGTCCAAAATTAAGTAATTATTATGGGCTATTGGTACTAGGAACTGATATTATACTACTTCATTTTTGTATGTAAGTAGATACATATAAACACCCACATATTATCTTTACATATAAAAATCATTTGCCGTTCGTTAGTCTCGCTAAAACACGATAACGGCTCTACTGATTCGGTTTTGAAATATTCGTACAGCTCCAAAAGGTTTACAAAATGAGAAACACACGGTACCCACTAAGTTCTGCGATACAGCTAGATAAAGATAAATTTCACAAAAAGTTTTGTCCTGGGTGGGAATCTAACCTACGACCCTGGCTTAGCAGTCAAGTCACTAGTTACTACGCCAATAGGCTAGTCGAAAATAATAAAAAATAGGTAAAAAATCATAAAAAAAATAGTAAATAGGGACGAGTATCAATCTAAACCGGTAGCAAGCAAAGCAGCGGTGGCCCAGCGGTACGAACCTCGCCTTAGAAATATCAGACCGCGGGTTCGATTCCCTATTGTACCCACAGATCTTTGTGTGAATCATGCTTGACGTCCTTTGATGAATATTTACTCAAGTACTCATGTCTCAAATGGGGCTGTTAGAATAGAGCGTTTATTTGCGACCCAGCGAGATCTTTGGTACCTACTTCTACTCAACAATTAGATATAACACAATGAATGAAAACAACTGTAAAGTATAATTCATAAATCACTACGTAGTATAAAACAAAGTCGCTTTTCCTGTCCCTATGTACCTATGTATGCTTAGATCTTTAAAACTACGCAAAGGATTTTGATGCGGTTTTTTTTAATAGATAGAGTGATTCCAGAGGAGGGTTTATAACTATAACACATTGCACCCGTGCGAAGCTGGGGCGGGTCGCTAGTTACCTAATAATTAAGCGTCCTACTGCCTGCCCATCAAACTTCGCTTTTATTAAAAGCAACTGACAATTCCCTGCGGCTTTTCGCGATAAATTCCAAGAAAAATAACTTGGCTCTAATAACAATTTATACATTTTCCCGCCATTTTTCCGTATCATTGAACTTATAAGCCCAGCAGGCGCTATCTTTCAATGAATACTTATTTGCTAAAGACGTTAAAAATGTCGTTTTCATTGAAAATTCTTGGTAAATTGTCTTTTGTGTTGAAAATCTGACGATTGAATTCTTTGACTACTTATTCCCACTCGAAAGAAGCTTGTAGTATAATTTCAACGGTTATTTATTACTAGCTTACCGCCGCAGTTACGCCCGCGTGAACAACATATCATGACCAGCTGTGGGATATAGCCTTAAAAGTAGCTATAACCTTCCTCAACAAATGGGTTATCTAACACTGCAAGAATTTTTCAAATCGGACCAGTAGTTTCTAAGATTAGCGCGTTCAAACAAACAAACAAACTCTTCAGCTTTATAATATTAGTATAGATTATGAAAAAAGGGACAGGGTATTCTTAATAGTTACATAGAAGTGTCACAAAACTGTAATTTGACTGTGAGATCAAGTTTGTTACAATGATAAAATCAAATAAATAGGGTCCACTCATACCGTCTAAAGCCGAAGCGCCGCGATGCCCCGCGCCCCTCGCATATCCACATCCACCCTCCTATCATCAAAGCACAATATACCTTGCGACGCAAAACACAACACGCTGCAAGTACTGCAACGCGCGTCACATATTTGCATAGCACAAATCTGCCACCCAAATGACAGGAGGATTATTATTATTATTATTATTATTATTCCAGTCCACTGCTGGACATAGGCCTCTCCTAAAGCACGCCACTGAGCACGATCCGCGGACACTCTCATCCAGCTCTTACCAGCCACCTTGCAAAGATCGTCGTTCCACCTAGTCTGAGGGCGTCCTACGCTACGTTTGCCAATCCGTGGTCTCCACTCAAGAACTCTTTAACTCCAACGGCTGTCGGTTCTGCGGCAAATATGACCGATAGAGGTGGTTGGTCTACTATTTATTTATCTATCCACACAGAATAATAGTGTATCATATAATTCTGTACTATAATGAAAGTAGTCACTATGTTCATCATCATCATCATCCGCCTATTCTAGTCCACGGCTGGACTTAGGCCTCTCCTAAAGTGCGCCACTGAGCACGATCCGCGGCTTTTCTCATCCAGTTCTTGCCGGCCGCCCTGCTGAGATCGTCACTCCACCTAGCCTGAGGGGGTCCTACGCTACGTTCGCCAATTCGTGGTCTCCACTCAAGAACTCGTTTACCCCAGCGGTTATCAGTTCTGCGGCAGATTTGACCGGCCCACTACTACTTCAGCTTACTAAGCCGGTGTCACTATGTTGTATGAGTTTAATATTGAAGAACACTTAAACTTAATAAAATTAAAATATGAGATACGTAGCATGAGAGAGTTGCTAGAGAGAGAGAACAGATAAGTACAAAATGTATGTGTAAATGTGTATGGTGACATGTATGACAGCAAGACGTCAACTGTCTGTTTCAAGTCCACCATGACGTTTGATTTGACATGTGCGTTATATACTGTTGCTGACAGCTTGTTAATTAATCAGTATTGCACTTACAGCGAATCGAGGGCAAACGTTTTTAGCTACTATTAGATTATGATAATGAATTGAGCTTCGTTGAACAGTTCAATGAAAAACTTGTGGCGAACGGAACGTTGCCACTTTATGGTTTGTGTTTCCGATCAAAATTACTACTCGGGATTGTCTTTAACTTCCCTCTCTCTGCCTTGTTTCCGGTCCTCCGCGCTTTCGGACAGAGACATGTGAAAAATACTATTTCACTTGTATTGACTCTATTAGGTATGTTCTAATTACTGTTACTTGTCTCATATTTAATTTATGCACAAAGTCTCGCACCATGTACCAGTGTATCTGTGAGTTAATAATTACATACTAAGTTTGTCAACAAGTGTTTTATCATTTCGCGGTGTGGGGTACACCGCCATTGGAGCCCTACCTAAAATACCTCAAAAACTAATGAAACAAATTGCGATAAAAAAATGTTTTTTCTTTTGTTTTGTTTTCTATAAAATTTGTCACATAATATTTAAATTGCTTATCACTTTTTATCACAGGAATATAATATACTCGTTTAAAATACCTTGGAATGCTTTCAAATACTTCCATGCGAACGAAGTCACGGTCGGAATCTACTTATTAGAACTTAAACAGCACAATGACCTGAAATTCATTCCGGCTACGAGTATAAAGCAAATAAATCGATCATTATCGATACTCAAGTCGTGATTCGATACTCCGTTATGAACATTAAAACAATTATTCATTACTTAATTACTGATCTCTAATAATTATAAACATGGATAATGTTGCAGACAATTTGATCTGGGAAATTATCGCGCTTTACACATTTATTTATATTAGACAAATGTCGAAAAAAAAATGGCGGATGTCAATGAAAAACAAAAGAAGTCACCAGTTTTGTTTGTCAAAATTAAATGTCCATTAGAGATAAATGTCTAAACCGCGAGAATTACAATTACTTATCTCTAATAGACGTATTTATCTCGAAATTGATTGCGATTTCATTAGTTTTCAAAGACATTTTATTCGACATTATTTTGTTTATTAGAGACGAATGTCTAAAGCGCGGGTATCGGGGCCCAGAGGACTCACCTAGAGCCTTAGAACATTTTACACGGGAGGTGTTATTCGCAACTTCTAGTACTAATTTGTTTCTGTCAGTTATTGGGGGAGTCGAGGTAACCACGTACAGCGTGCCTGGTCACGCACACTTACAAAAAGTTGAAGCGTCTTTACAAATAAGTAGTATTATATTATCTGTGCAAATGTACACGTAAATAAAAGCTACACACAAACACAGAACATGAACAGACTGTTCAAGCACCTCGGCAGAAGGTTACAATTTCTAAGCCTACTTCTTAAATGTTACCAGCCTTCTGTGTAAGTAGGTACTAGAAGACCACAGAAGTAGCTCCCTGTTAAATCGTTTAGTTGAATGTGGTAATTTAGGGGATTTTAAATATAGAATAGTATTATATTATCTGTGATATAGATAACAACAAACAATAAAATAAATACGAATGCGATCCATCAAAATAATTATCTCCTACCGAACTATTCATAAGTACAAATAAACCTTTTATTTAGTGATTGCTACTCAAATACCGATGAGCTTCTGAAACGCCGCTAAATACAAAGATATACTTATCTACAACGGTATAATAAATCACTGCGCGAGCGCATCCCATTAGGCTCAGTATCACCAAATTCTAATCAATGATTAAAGTTAAGCATCCGCTTATGAGTTAAGTTACCTTACATAGAGTAGGTTGGTCAGAGTTATCGGCCAACCTTTTTAGATGAATGATTTAATAAAAAAAATAACTTGAATAATAAACACACAGATCATCAAAATCCTCCACCTTCTACCGTCGCGGTTGGCTGCTCTGCGAATACAAAACCCATTCATAATACTGCACAAATAGACTACATAAAAGCAGAAAACCGAATAGAGGTCACTAGTTTCCGGCAGGTTGCTAATAAAGCTAACGATGATTACCTCTCTGTATAGCTTAATTTATGCGTTAGCAGAGGAACGCACCAACTCTTCGGTCGCGAGGTGTTATTAAAGAGTTTACCTCATAATGACAATTTTTTATTAGATAACAAACCTCCGATTTAGATGTCGGTAACACTCAAGCCTTATTAATAGGGAACTCTATTTAATCAAGACTTAATTTAGTAAAATAATTAGATACTCATCCACAGATCTCTGTGAAACCAGAATTCTCAAGCTTTTATAGGTTGTAGCAGGTACTTTGTGTACCCATAACAGAAGCTAATAGAATTACTCAATTTGTAATTAGATGGCGCTGTGTATACCTATGTGTGAAAATATTATTATTATTATTGTACATATTTCATGATTAGAATTAGCTTGGTAGCCAAATTCGCTTGTATTATGTAACCATTAAAATATTTACTCTTGAATTTTGTTTTAGCAGTTCTTAAATTAGAACTTAGGTTTAAATATAGGCGACTTAGAAGTGTCCTTTGTTTTCTCTTGACGACAGACACTCAGACAGATGACAAGAATATTTTGAGAAATGATTTTATGTTTAGGCATGTCTTAAAACTAGACGACGAACGGAAAATAATGTGTTATCAACCAATGCGCACTTGGTCAGTGTGTATTGTTAAGGACCTAGTAATGCTGCTCTTCGTAACCGTGCTTTTATCTTCTTTTATCTGTGGAAACACGGCGTTGTCTGTCTTGATTTTGTCTATGGTAGTTAATGTAAAAAAACGATTGAAAAAATAAAATAGCGTTGCTCTTTGTTACTTGTTTTAATTACTTATATAAATGATAATTAATAGTATTTAGTTGTAAAGTTCAAAGTATGGAAAGCCTTAGTTAGCCAATTCTCCATTGCTAAGATAGTTGAGAGAAGATGCAAGCCCAGCAGTGGTACACTCAGCACAAAGGGTGTTTACTTTCTTACCAATTCATGTCTTAACCGGGTAACAATAAAATACCCCCCGTATTCATAAAGGTCTTATAAGCTCTTTATAGCTAAAATAGGTTTATAATTCATTTGTCTTTGTCATATTGACATTTATACTAGTAAGACAGAGACGAAGGATCATTTTAAGTAGTCTTATAATTTTTTTTATGATTACGACCATACATGTTTTGAGCAGATAACTGACAATAGTTACTAAAAACCTATTAACTAACTGCAAAATATTAGAATACCAAAATCGTTAAGTTTAATAAACACATAAAAAACTCTCACAAATGTATTGTAACATACATAAAACCAAAATTTTACGAGTTTCATTCACGAACTTGTGACGTTTGAAGTTTTAAATCTTGACATTCATGTTTAAGGTTTAGAATTAGTCAAATAACAAATAATATTTTATGTTTAGCCACTCTAAGTAAAAAAAACCGGTCAAGTGCGAGTCGGACTCGCGCACCGAGGGTTCCGTACAAACCTGCAAGGTTTACAAAGTTCGTTCATTACGACAATCGAGTCATAACTATGGTATTTTTATTGCAAAATGAAATTCATAACATTACAATGGGGAAAGATGGAGGAGCATAAATTTAAGACAAAGATCTCTTTATCGTTTAAGTAATCCTTTATTTTATATTAACACATATCATTTATCTATAATATAACTGAAACACTTATACTAGCCTTGCAGCAGACTTGCGAAAGTTCTATTATTAAAGTTATTTATTTACTAAGTTTTTTAGTCACTATATATTTAATTCTTTAAATAATGTTGACTTAGAATTTTTTTTTTTCACTGGTTAAAGGCAATTAGATCTAAGTATTTGATATGAATTTCAACTTGATAGCTCTACGCGTTCATGAGGAAAAAAGTAATAAGTTTATATTTATTAAAAAATATATATTTTGTAATGTAACTAAAAATTTAAGGTTTTCGGAATTTTTCCTTTATGTGTGCTATAAAACGTTGCTTCATGCCAAATTTCAAGATTCTAGGTCGACTGGAAGTACCCTTTAGGTTTTGATTCCCTTGCGAGTACTTGCAAGTTTCAAAATATGCAGCTTAAATTGCTGTTTCTTTTGATTGCGTTGACATAGAAGTTTGATTTTGTTACAGCTTAAAGGTATTATAGACCTGAGTATTTGGTATGAATTTCAATTTAATACCTCTACGCGTTTATGAGGAAATGGGTAGTAAGTTTAAAATTATTAAAAAAATATATATTATGTGATGTAACTAAAAATTTATGGTTTTCGTAATTTTTCCTTTATCTATCCTATAAGACGTTGCTTCGTACCAAATTTCAAGATTCTGAGTTCACGGAAAGCACCCTGTAGGTTTTGATTCCCTTGCAAGTGTCGAAAATTTGCGGCATAAACGGTTGTATCTTTTGATTGCGTTGGCTAAGAAGTTTGATTTTTTCACAGCTTCAAGGGACAGTAGACCTGAGTAATTGATATAAATTTCAGCTTCATACCTCCACGCGTTCCTGAGAAAAAGGGTCTTGACAGACGGACGGACAGACGGACAACAAAGTGATCCTATAAGGGTTCCGTTTTTTCCTTTGGAGGTACGGAACCCTAAAAAGACGGGTTGCACTCCGGGAGTGCCGGCAGAAGTGAAAACTTGATTATTAACGTTGAGCATGTTTGATATTTTGGAATGGTTAGGGGATAATTTTGCACCAATTGCTTTATCAGTATAAAAGTACTATCATTTATGTGGTAGAATACAATATTCATTTATTGCGCTATCGTACACAAACATGACAATTTATATTACTTCATCCGTCTTACGCTTTTTCGATCAGGTCACGTGTCCTGACGCGAGTTTAAGATTTTATACCCATTACAGAAAAAGTGCTCAACGCCGCTAAAGAAGTTTTCACTTCAATAAGAGTGTATAAGAAAGCTATCACCGAAGCCCGAAGGCTCAGTAGGCTAATTCACGTAATTAAATAAGTTCAGTTGTAGTTAAGTTTCGATCAAAACAGCCTATTTCGTATTCTCGTAATTTTGACAACCGCTGTCAGATACGCTCGCGTCATGTTCGCGTCACGCGAGCGCTTTAGATTAGATATGACAGCTAAACAACTAAAAGAATACCATTTCGCACTAAGACGTAAACTTAATTGCAACTGCACCGCAACTTGATCGGCACGTCAAGAAATTACGTGAATTAGGGCACTAGCATTTAGCTACGCAGATAACAAATGGGTATACCGCCATTTTCAGCCGCCAGAGCCTCGTCCGTTTATCAGCAGGATGTACCGCGAGGTTAGCTTGACTGAGAGCACTTTAAAGAATCATAATTGAGCTCTCTTATATCTCCAGTGTCTTGAATAAATAAATAAAAATATCTATCTATTGGTAATCATCTGTATTGACACAGATAACATAATAAATACGAATAATCTCCTCTTTTTGAAAGTGCAATATTTCTAGAGAAGCCAAGCCATTCAAATCAGCATCTCGTCAATTAATAATTTAAACCTCGGCAGTCTGATGAGACGGACTAAAGCCCATTAATTTGATGTACTCAAAGTAAAAAAGAAAGCCATTACAATTTGGAAGTAACTCATAACAATTACTCTCAATTGAAATATAACAACAAGGTACTGTTACGGTAATTGTAGTACTTAAGTAGGTACATCTAACTAAGTGGCTTAGGGTTACCACACAGAATATTTGAGAAAATATAAAAATATATTAATAAAAAAACAGCAAGTACTAAGGAGAATAAAGGTGAAATTTAAGCAATAATGAAGAAAAGATTATTGAAAATCACCATATTATTATGAATGCGAAAGTTTGTCAGATTGGTGGGGAGCAGATTTTGATGTTGGCGCACAATATATGGCGGCCTTAGTAATATAAGGACGCGGGTTCGATTCCCGGTCGTGCAACACATCTTTGTGTGAATTATTTCACCACCGCTGCTCAATATCGGTGAAGGGAAACCGGCCTGTCTAAGAACTAACTATTTGAGGAATTGTGACATCCACCAGCCCGCAGTTCGCCAGCGTACGTGTGAAGACCCGTGCCCAGCAGTGGGACACTAAAACGGGTAAAAGTGAAGTGAAGACACAATATAATTCGACTTTTTTAATTTAAGACTACCTCAATATCCACAAACCACCGTCTATCTTTTTCTTTAGGTAATTCTTTCAGATCTCTATCCATTAGTAATTCTTGATTGCTTTTTTAAATTAGGCTCATTGAATCTATTCCAACCAGAGAAAACTGGGCGATACTCACTTCTGCCTTTATTTTTTCCTTGGCTTCTGTAAGCCCAAAAAATGGTGGCTACAGGATTAATTAAATATAATTCCACGGAAGACCACCAACAGTAATTATCCTGACGAAGCTTCGTGTTCCACTGACCTACAAACAACATCCCTGACCCAAGTAATTATGGTTATCCTGAAATTGAAGGAAACATGACGCGGCAGTTTTGACACCCCTAATCTGTACCATCTATACAGTTATGTTACACAATAGAGACAGAAAAGTAAAGTAAGATAATTTGTAATGTTTGAGAACTGATTTCGATATTTTCGTGATGTTGTTGGCAAACATGTAACCCTAGTATAAGTTCACTTCAACCCTTGTAGTGTCCCACTATTGGGCACGGGTCTTTCCTTAATTATGTTACTTACACACGCTGGCTAAGTGCGGGTTGGTGGATGTCACATGGGTTGAATGATTAGCTTAGACATGCCGGTTTCCTCGTGATATTTCCCTTCACTGGTATTGAGCAACGACGATGAAACAATTCACACATAGATGTGTGGGCACGACTGGGAATCGAACCGGCGACCTTACAAATCTAACGCGAGGCCCGTATCGCTGCGCCACCGCTGCTCCTCTAAGTTATATTATAGCACGAGTTCGTAAATACGAAAATAGATTTCTAATATTAAACATCTTTAACTTGTCAAAATGCTATTTCTAATTAATTTTTTTAAATAATTTGTAGATAGTTTTGTATTTCAACTCGTCATCTTGACTTGTTATTTACTGTTAAATAGTGTTCGAATTTTTTTTCGTATTCACATTTCGCACTAACGGTAATGATCAAGACGTGTGTGAAACACACTTAAGAACATACTATACTTATCTTCCTTTAGATATAGTTATCGGAGAAGCCCCGCTTATAACTAACTTCACGTAAGTATATTATGTATCTTAGCGTAAGCGTTTATATGCTCTTTGCTATGTATGTCCTGGAATCCTGCAGTCAATATTTCACCCACATCCACTAAAGCTATTGAGCTGCAATTTTGCTTAAACGTTTTGTTTTGTTAACATTTATAAATGTCGCCATTTTGAATCCAACATGGCGGACGGTACAAAATGGCGACTTATCGTTTTCATAATAACCTCTACAATATGGGTATCAAATGAAAGAATTTGAAATGAGAAATATGATTAATACAAGATTTTTTTTTATTTTTTATATTTGATATATTTTATCGAAAGAGCTTCTTTGACAATTAACCTGGTTGTTTTTCGAATTTCATTTCAGAATAACATCATAGATCTATAAGAATTATTATTTTATCCTTACTAATATTATCAATGCGAAAATAACTCTGTCTGTCGCGCTGTCACGCGAAACTACTGAACCGATTTCGATGAAATTTGGTATAGAGATAGTTCGAGACCCGGGGAAGTACATATAATAGTTTTTATTGCGCAAAATTAGGTTAGTGGTTTAGTGCGCTAACCGAAAAACGCGCGGGCGGAGCCGCGGTCAGAATGCTAGTTGGCGGTAATTATGTAGTTGTAATTACAACTATACAATGTTCATTCGAATCTCAGAACAAGTTATTAATTCATTCAAATCACACAGTTACTAATCCAAGATATTTTAAAACAAAATTGAAAAAGTTCCATCTTTCTAAATTGGCGTAATGGAACTTTGAAAATGTCTTTGGACATTTTGTTCTTGTTCACAAAGAACTTGATTAATTACTAAACAATTAAGCTTTTCTTATGATACTCGTTACGATACTCCTAAGTTTAAGAATCAATAACAATTCTTCCAGAAAAATCAATATTCGTAATGTGCAGTTAGTTTTTTTTTGTTTCCTCGCGAGGAAAATATCGTGAGGAAACCGGCATGTCTAAGAACTAATCGAGGACATGTGACATCCACTAACCACACTTGGCCACGTGTGTGGATCAAGGCCTCAACTCTCTCAACTCTTAATATAGTTGAGAGAAGACCCTTGCCCAGCACCATAACAAAGAGATAAAGTGAAGTTAGGATTACATAATTTAACTGGTTGAACCGTCGTAAAAATGAAGGGGTATTATAATTTTGACGGGTCTGTGGCATCGTAGCTCCTGAACGGTCATCCGTTCAGGAGCTACGATGCCACAGACCCCAATTTTGTTTTTTTTTTGTTTGTAAGGTGGAATAATCTGGAGTGTTCTTGGGTAAAAATATTATGGTCAAGGGGGAAAAGAAATAAAAATTTAACTTAGATTTATTGATCAAGTTAATTCCACGGGATAAGTATAACCCTACTAAAGTTAATAGGTAACTAACATTTTCATCGTACCTACTTGAAACATACGGATTTATATTTATCTTACCTGTAGTACTGTTGATATACAAACACCATGAATGTAAGGCAACGAGAGTAAACATAAGTGGGCTATTACCCTTTACATCTGCGCCCTTATTAAAAGTCTATTAAAATAAACTGAGGTTAGAAAGTTCTGACTTAGTTATTAATAGATCAAAAGAAATGTTTAATGTTATATGTATTGGCTGGTTCAGTTAAAACTAAACTATTATACTGTGTTAACACCTAGGTACCTACCAGTGGCGAAGGGTGGAAATTACTAGAAATACTGAGAAAGTCGGCGGACTTTCAAACGTACCAAGAAGCATGTACGGCATTTTTTATACTATTCAAAACTTTTAGGCGTTACATCATCATCATCACTCCCCTTGCCTTTTTCCGATTTCTATTGGGGTCGGCTTCCAGTCTAACCTGATGCGGCTAGCTACCAGAATTATACGAGCGACTGTCATCAGACCCCGAAACCCGTAGGGAACCAGTAGCCGAGATGGTTAGACCAGATGTCAGATTATATTGGCTTCTTCTACATGTAACGATTGTCATAGATGTGTTAAATGACAACCGGGACCGACGGCTTAACTCTCCGAGGCACGGGTTACATAATACCTAGTTAAATAGCTAATTATATTGACCAATTCGTAAAGGGAAACCGGTGGAAATCGTGTTATGTGGACCCTTCACCGCTGATACCTACATTTATAATATTCTACCAAAGCAACGATGTATGAAAATGCTCGTTTTTGAACAGGCGGAAAAGTTAGGATATGTTAGAGACTTCAATCCTGGAATTCAATGAATAAGTCGCTATTGTGCGGATAAAGAAAAATCTTTTGTCATTGCTACTGCTTAGGTCAGAAAACGGCGACGGCCGGCGGCGCGGCGTGGCGTGCGATTGAACCAACAACCTCGATAACAAAGGCGAATCAATGTCTTATTTCCCTTCTGTCCTGTCTTCAGCAATATATTTTCAGACACAAATAAATAAATACAACTTTATAGCTGTCCATCTATTGGGCTGGTCACAAAACCTTTGATTTTCACAAGGTCGATTGAAAATCAAATAGAATTGTAACGACCTCTGTCTGCTATATGAGATATGGGTCGAAAAGGGTACGCAACGAACCGTGTTATTTGTAAAGATTTATGAAGAGGTGCTAAGTGAATAAGTCTAGACTAAATGCTGTTAGCTAGATGTTACGCAAAATATACCTAATGGGTTATATGTGAGGTATCAGAAATCTACATAAATGTAGATTCATCCATTTTAAGATTTTACTAGCTTTCCGGCCGCGGCTCCGCCCGCATGAACTACATTCATGTAATGCCCTGCTGTGGGATAAAAGTAATCTATAGCCTTCCAGCCTTCGTCAATAAATGGACTGTTTAACAGTGTAGGTAAGTAATTTTCAAATCGAACCCGCTGTCTTTTTTTTACTATAATAGGCTTGCGCTTGACCACAACTTACCTGACGTGAAGCAATGATGTAGTCTACGATGGAACACGCTTACCCAGTAAATACCGATTCACTCTTGACTTGAAGCCAAGGAGATTATAGCTATCGGGAAACAGATGCCGGTAGCGAATTCCACAACTTGACAGTTCGCACAATATACGATGGAAGAACGGAAATAGGGGTATAAAATTGTGTAATTCGACTATACGATCTATTCCTCAAGAATTCTGATATCCAATCGCAAAAACCAGTAGGCAAGCCTTATGAAAGACGATTTCTAATAAGTCCATCATATCAAACCCTGTCAAAGGCCTTAGGGATATCAAGAGAAACTGCTAGTGCTTTTCCTTACTTCTACAAGACCTTATTCCAGATGTATGTGGCGTACCTACGCTAGAAGATCTCCGAAGATCTCCGTCGACCGATTCTGACGGAATCCATATTGTCGATCACTGAGGAGATCATTGGTTCCAGGTACGCCGGGAGCTACTAATACACAGAGTGATCCATCAGAAAGGCATTATAGATGTACTAGTTTTCCGTTGCGGCTGCGCCCGCGTGAACTTAATATTATTATTTTTTCATGTCCAGCAGTGGGATAAAAAGTAGCCTTTATCCTTCCTCAATAAATAGGCTATCTAACAGTCCAATATTTTTTTAAATCTGACCAGTAGTTTCTGACATTAGCGCGTTCAAACAAACTCTCCAGCTTTATAATATTAGTATAGATAATTTGAACGCGCGCGAAGCCGCGGCGGGTCGCTAGTAGGTAATAAATAAGGTTGTTTCCAGATTAAGTTTAGACAGTTAGTGTGAAATTACTTTAAAAATAACAAATTAACCACAGCGACAATCCTATTAAGATTTTACAATGGTGTCTCCATAAAAATCCCATAAAACAAGATATAAAACACAAAACAAATATGAACTACAGAAATACACCTACAAATGTCAAATAAATCTCCCGCTACATTAAAGATTCGACAAGCCAGAACTTTATGTGCACAGAAAAAGTGTCTACGAACAACATTTCACTGTATTTCTTTGTATAACTCGCATATTAAACGATTAAACATAATATAACTTAGTTACAACATACTGAATATACAGATGACACGAAAATTGACCTAACTGAATAACAGTCTCAATAACAACCTAAATAAAGCTCTAAATGACTGACTTAAATATTGTAAATGCGTAAGTAACTGTCGCTCTGTCTGTCTCGCTTTCACGCATATAATTTTTCTATACATTTTTCTGTTCTCGTTGATAATATTAGTGAAAATTGCTACACGTAAAAATGCTTTGTCATGAAAACTGTTTATTTACATAATATTATAATAATATTAGCACGTGAACCCATAAAGATCAATTACCTTGATATCGTGTCCTAAATATAAGATAACCCTTGACTTCAGTCAACACTGGCGCACAAAGTTAAAGAAAATTACTGTTTAATCAATATAATTGGAAATTAAAACTTTATTATCTAAGGTTAAGGTCTAAAGTTCAATAAAGGTTTATTGAAACAAATGTGTTATTTGAATGAAATGTTTATTCATGTGATAATTTGATTTTGTTAATGGGAATGACGTTTTATTGACTTCTAATTTAACTGCATAAGCGGTCCATAGCTCTGTGGTTTCAAATATTTTATACTAGTTTATCGCCCGCAGATTTAACTGTAAGTTTGTCGGTTTTTCGTAAGACAGAAAGACAACAGTATGAATAATAATTGCGGCTGACCTGAAATGTATAAAATCGCAAGTCGGGAATTGCTTACGCGCACATGAACATATTCCAAAAGGCTCCCTGTTACTTGCTCCCTTTCTCACTCTTTTCTACTAACTCTCTCTTTTCCTATATCTGCAATGAATTTTTTGACTAGCTAAAACAACCCTTTTAACATTGTAATACGCTTAACATTTGTACAATTCCGATAAGCTTCTTAATTAGTAATACTACAGTATTGCCATGGACCCATCCCATGGGATCGTTATCTTTAACATTGTTACGGGTATTGACAGTAGTAAGTCCTGCTATGAATACAAATTCTGGTACGAACGGACCTCACAAGAAAATTAAATAAAGACTTGAGTATTGCATTTACTATTTACATACTAACAAAATATTAGCAGGAAAGGACAACATAGTAAGCATAAGCAAATATTTTGGAGCTGTGTATTTGAATCAACCAATCGAGCACTGGCATATCATCGAAGCCTCGTAAGACCTCGTCTTCTATTTCAGCTGCGACGCCAACGGGTGACACTATTTACGATGTTTGAAACAAAGGACTGTTAAGTTTTCTGTCCTAGAAATAGAACTTCATATAAGTAGAACCAACTCACCGATAGCTGACAGGAGCTCTCAGGTTTACAGACGTCTCCCACGTTAGCTGCCGTCTTCTCTTATCTCCCTCCCGCCAGCTCCCATAACTCTTCACAAAAGTAGGCACTCCACACGACACATTCACCAAATCCACTGAAGAATCCACAGTGTCATTTAAAAAGGCTTCATCAAAAAGTTCGTTAAATTCAAAAGTGTTATTAACGGTTAAATTTTCAAATATGGAATGATTTGAGGGTACATACACCCCGTTATGTTTCGGACTAGAATAAATATAGACTTTGTTTAATTCTGTGTCGTTTTCAGTTTTTATTTTTAGATTTGCGTGAGTAACGTTTCTGGAAGGTTGGTAGACCTGTGTGGAGGTGTACCACGCTTCTAATACTGCTATATGGGAGTCCAAGTCCCGACATGTCAAACGAAACTCGTTGTCGTGGCATCGTTGTTCCTCCACGATTTCTGAAAACAAAAAATACAAATATTTAGCTGGACTAAATCGTATCATCCAAAAGGTAATGGACTAATAGAACCGACTAGTAGACTCAAGAACTGCTCAACCGATTTTGTGCTAACTTCACATAAACCATCTACTAAATAGTCCGAACAATGCTTAAACATTTGGTTTGAATAGGTAAGCCTGTTTTTTGAGTTATAAAATTACAACGAAAAGTGGCATTGATTTTTATATATATAGATACAGCGGAGGGGTAACAATTGGAATTATTCAATTAGATCCTTACTTTTCACTGTAACAAACATACACGTACACACAAGGGCATGCATATTGTATTTACTAGGCATGCATTCTATCTTTATGCTGCCAATCGGATTTTTCTATCAACTTTCCATGACTTTCCCGAACATATAGCGAACTACAATAACTGGATGGTCGAGGCAACCAAATACGGTAACAACTAAGGTAAATACAACAACAATGACAATTAAACAAAACAATAAACAGAGTTAAAATAATAACTGCATATAATAACAATAGTAAATATTATTAGTATGATCACGCGCGCCACATTAATAGGATTTGTATCGTTTCGGCAAATAAAGTCAGGATTCATCTAACGATAGCACGTGACCAAATAACTAAGTCCTTGATAGTATTATGGCTAATAATCCTAATCCTAATGTAACTATAAACCCTCGTTTGGTTGAGAAACTAGGAGACAATAGAAGGATAGAAGAACTCCTCCATTTTAAAGTAAGTTATAAAATATGAAAGGCATCTAGCGTGACAAGATCTCAGATCAGAACCCCGATTTCGCGCTTTAGACATTTATCTCGAACGCAACATATTATTGTCGAATAAAATGGCGAATGTCGATTGAAAATCGACATATGATGTTTACTCGTTGCATGTCCGGTGTTGAGTACTAGACTTATCTCTAACGAGACATTCTCAGAATACTAAAATAAGTTTTAAACTACTACTAAAAACCGGGTCTGTGCTTCTAGACAAAATACATAGCGAAGCGATAACGAAAGATCAAAAAGAACAAAATATATGGGATTGACACCTTCGAAATGTTACGTGACAATCTACGTCAATCCTATGGGATTTTGTTCATTTCGAACTGTCGTTATCGCTTCGCTATTAAATTTGTCTAGGGGGCTTGATCACAGGGAAGAAAGATGTTCAATATTGGTTCAGAAGTGGGTTAGTTACCAGAAAAAAAAATTAAATAAGTTGGTACCAGTAAGCGAACCCTGATTAACTTGACTTTTTCTACGTATTCTTTCTACTTAGAATAAGACAGTTAACATGTAGAATTAATATTCATTAGAATAACGGATTCAAGATGGCCGTTTATTAAGATTTTTTATAGTTACAAGATACTCATTCTATGCGCTGTGTCAATGTTTATTTAGAGGCCTTTACGATACTTGGTAGTTTATGATTTTAGTTTATCACCTGAGTTTTATTGTTTATGTATATTGCTTTTTAATTTAGCTTTTATAGTATTATATTATCTGTGGTTTTTATGTATACTTGGCTTGGTAACTAGGCTGACTAATGTGACTGAGATAAATGTCGGTGTCTTTTTTTTTATAAACGGGTTATCTTTAGAGACCCACAGTTTGAATTGAGGTTTTTAATTAAGAAAAAACTTTACTCTATGATAATGTATGATTTCTTTAGCAGAATATACTGAGAATGTTTCGTCAGTAGTTTCTCCATCAAGATTGTATGGTAGACACAATACTGGACGTTTCCAAATAGAATTGGTTAATTTTGTAGTCCAATTACATTTATTTATTTGAAACTAGCTTTCCAACAGCGGCTTCGCCCGCGTGTATGTCGGTTATCGCGCCAAAACATTACCTCCTTAAAAACTATCCTATGTCCTTTCTCGGGTCTCAAACTACCTCCATACTCAATTTTATCCAAATCGGTTCAGTAGTTTAGGCGTAAAAGCGTAACAGACAGACAGAGTTACTTTCGCATTTATAATATTACTAGATTTCTTTTTGCGCAGTCGGATAAAAACTATCTTAGGTATGTTCTTTCTCGGGTCTCAAACTACCTCCATACCCAATTTCATCCAAATCGGTTCAGTAGTTTTTGCGTGAAAGCGTAACAAACAAACTTACATTCGCATTTATTATAATTACTAGTTTTCCGCCCGCGGCTTCGCACGCGGATGTTGGTTATCGCGCTAGACCATTAATCCCTTTTTTCGCAGTCGGATAAAACTATCCTTTCCCGGGTCTTGAATAATGTCCATACAAAATTAGTTCAGTAGTGTAGGAGTGTAAGCAACATTTTGAAATCGTCAAGCGCCCATAGGTATATCCATAAATCAATAGGCGTTTCTTAAAAATACTACGGCTCTTAGACCATACTTATAAGAAATGAAATTTAAATTTCGAATTCTATTCGTAGCATTGAGTTATCAAACATGTCATTGTGTCAAAATAAAAAGTAATATAGATCAAAATTACGAAGGAGTATTGATATCAACTTTGAAGAAAATCACCCTCAGAATAATTTCTCAGGCTTTGCCCGCTTAGTATTAGGATGAAAATAAAAAAAAATGAAAAAATAAAAAACACGTGTTTCATTATTTGTTTTGAGCTTTATTTATACCAAATTTGAAGGAAATCGGACCAAGGACTAAACAATTATGGAATATTTCATTTTTCCAAATAAACTCATTTAACACCCCCACCGGGGGTAGTTTTGGAAAAATAAAAAACACGTGTTTCATGAATTCTTTTAAGGTATATGTGTGCCAAATTTGGAGTGAATCGGACTTGAGACTATACAGATCCAGAGAAACTTTAATTTTTACCAATAAAACTCATTATCCACACCTCATATGGGTAATTATGGAAAAATAAAAAACCCGTATCTCATTATTTCTCTTAAGGTTTATGTGTACCGAATTTTAAATGAATAGGACCAAGGAATAAAAAGTTGCATACAAACTTCACCCCTCTATTTAACCCTCTTAGGAGAAGATTTTTGAAAATATTGTTAGCCTATGTCCGATTCTAGGGTATACACTATCTACATTTCAAATTTCAATAAAATCGGTTGAGCGGTTATGGAGATACGCGGTAACAAACCTTCACACACACACACACACTTACTTTCGCATTTATAATATTAGTAGGATAGGATAGGAAGTAGGATAGGATATTAGTAGGGATGAAATGAAAATATAAAATGAAAAATAAAAACAGTTTATAAACGGGTAAGACCAGCAATTTTGCCCTATTAGAGCGATTTTGCGGTATGCATCCTTATGTATCTACCAAAGTATTCCAAAAAACCAGTAGCCTACCTTTGCTTGGGTTTATTTAGTCCAGATAACAATTTGTTGAATTTTATCAAAAGTAGTTAAAATCGTGTTCAGTCTACCTTTTTTGTCACAAGATACAATGAAATTAAAATAAAGTGCCGCCATTATCTTACTCTTGGTTTATTATAGGCCTAATTACTACACTAATTGTCTGCCTAATGTTTAAAAGTGTATATTAAAACCTATCGCTCCCTTGAGGTAAATATAACATTCTACTCAATTACTTTCAACAGTACACCGAGCTTATAAATAGAAATACTTTAGTAACTCTCGGATTTGTTAGGTATTTATTGGATTTGACTAATTGCTGTAGTCGGCAACATGAAATAGCTTTAATGCTAAGGCTGCGTTTCCACTGAGTCGGGGCTAGACGTGACGGAACGGAGAAGTGGTGAATGTTTTCACTTGTGAGAAAGCTAATAAAATAATAGTCGATACATAACACAGGTAGGTATTGTGAATTAAAATAATATTAACCTCGGTAGTCGAGCGGTGTAAGCCGTCCGATTGGGCTATACTTCGATTCCCGCCCCGGACAATATTAGTGTAACAACAAAGATTTGTTTCGGTATCTAGTTGGTTGAGAGACTACCCTCCGTGCCTCGGAGAGCACGTAAGCCGTCGGTCCCGGTTATCATTTAACACTTCTATGACAATCGTTACATGTAGTCAGAAGCCAATATAATATGACACCTGGTCTAATTATCTCGGTTACTGGTTCCCTACGGGCTTCAAGGTCTGATGGCAGTCGCTCGTATAATTCTGGTTGCTAGCTGCATCAGGTTAGATTGGGAGCCGACCCCAATAGAAATTGGAAAAAGGTAAGGGTAATGATGATGATTAATCAATTGTGAGAAACCAATATTAATAAATGTAAGTCACTTTATGACTATTATAAACGAAGTTAATGGTTATATCGAAATACCACCACCACTGGAAGCCTAACAGCGTAGAATAGAGTACCTAGAGTACTAGTATAGTATTATATTATCTGTGCCTAGAGTAAATCTGAGTGAAACAAAGCAGAACGAGATTCACCGAAGCCTTTTGCTAACTCTCCACTCCGTTCAAGCCCGCTCGAAAAATGTCGCATGATTACGTATTTTACATGAATTTTTATACAGGTCTGCTCCAGTACATTGCTGTTTTAATGAAAGCGGAGTGAAGATTTTGAGACTTGTGTTTTGTGATTAATGTTAATGATGTATGGTGATTAGTTCCAGCTCAAACCTGCACTAGTCCAGCGTGTGTGGATTAAGGCCTTCGTTAGATAGTTGAGAGAAGCCTAGTGCCTAGTAGTGGGACACTAAAACGGCTGAAGTGAAGTGAATGCTCGGATAAGCTTTGCTGTGCTCAGCTCTGCTTCAGTGGAAACGCAGCCTAACACGGATGCAGTATAAACAGTTAATGTAGAGAGATTTGTTTTCCTGCAGCTACAAAATGTGTGTATCATGTTAATCTTACACGCAAAAATAAGTATTTGGATAAAAACTATGTGAAAGAATGTGGTTTTCGTCAAACATTTTTCTTTTATTTTATTGGATTTGAATAAGGATACTTACATAGTTATGAGTACATAGTTTTTTATTATTATGGTAAGTAACACACACACACACACAAAATCAACTGAAAACTTTATAAATAGTAGGTAGTAGGTACTAACTTAAATTATTTGGATACATTGATACAATGAATTAAGTTATTTAAAGTCAAGATATAAGTGTGATATCTACACAGTAAAAATGAATCACTAAATGTGTTGCTAAGCGCAAATCTCGAGAACCGCTGAACCGATTTCACTAATTACTTTTTTAGAATATTCCTTTAATTACGAGGATGGATCTTACGCAGAGAAAATTTTAATACATTGACTGAAAAGTCTAAAATCAACACTTTTCTATACTAATATACAAACGATTAGTAATAATCTTTAAAGTCAATTTGAACTTTAATAGGCTGTTTAGGCGGTACGCAGTTCGCAGAGTCAGCTAGTGTTTAAATATAAATGATCCTGTTTGTGTATATTTTTTCGATAAATCACGTTGCCGAAGTCACGGGCAGAAACAAACATTTGACTACTTATAAATCTTAATATAACCCTCACCCGATTTCGATAAAATTTTGTGTTATAGAGCAGCGGTTGTACAGCGGTACCGATCTCGTCTATAAAATGTAATGACGCGGTTACGATTTTCATCTAATAGTGTTTTTTTAATCATAGCTGCTTAATATCTTATAAAGGAAGAATCGTAAAAAAAGACATCTAAGAACTAATCATTCGAGGACATGTGGCATCCACCAACCCGCAATTAGCCCGCGTGTTTGTATGACACAAAGTGTGAGCAGCGGTGGCGCAGTGGTAAGGGCCTCGCCTTAGAAATATAAGGTAGCGGGTTCAAATCCTTGTTGTTTCATCTCCGCTGCTCAATATCTAAGAACTAATCATTCGAGGATATGTGGCATCCACCTACCCCACTTGGCCAGCATGTGTGGATTGAGGCCTAAACTCTGAAAGACCCATGCCCAGCAGTGGGACACTAAAAAGGGTTGAAGTGAACTAAATTTTTGCAATAACCGACAGTGCGGGCTTAGTCCCGGAGAAATATCAATCCTCTCGAAAATATAAAATTAAGCAGGTAATCCCAATTCCTGGATCGTACACAAATCCTTAAATAATTCATTAAGCCTACATTCCCTCACGGAACCAGCCCTATAATACATGCATTGTGTACTTACGAACCTTTTCGGCTTAATTTTGTAAGCAATATCCGTTTTTATTACTTAAAAGGCCTTAAGTAGAAGGTTGTTCCGAATTTTAAATAGATTTTAGTTGCATTGTAATCTATACTCCAAAAAATTATAAAGCTGAAGAGTCTGTTTGTTTGAACACGCTAATCTCAGGGACTAGGTACTGGTCTGATTTGAAAAATTCTTGCGCTGTTAGATAGCTCATTTATTGAGGTAGGTTATAGGCTACTTTTTATCCCGCTGCTGCGCATGATCTAAACTGCAGGTCACGCGGGCGTAGCCGCCGGCGAAAAGGTAGTACAGATAAATTGTTACGTTAGTCGTTAACTAATAATGAAATCTCCATATCGTTTATTTATAAACATGTCTCGAATACACAATTATCAAACTTTTATAATTCTAATATAATATCGAGAAAAAAAATATACCATCGATTTTAAATTAAAATAGGACTAACAAAACATTATCGGTCTTATTCATAAAAACCATAAATGACTCTTTAGTTGAAATGAACTTTGTCCCTTTCTCACTAGTATAAATGTCAAAATGACAGACAAAGACAAACAAATTATAAACCCATTTAAGCTATAATGGTCTATAAGACGTTTATGAATACGGGGGTCTATTTGAAACAAAAAATTTTGCGAATCATGTTCAAAGAAACTTCAAAAAGTTGAAACACTTGAATTGATAACTTCCTTCTATTCGACGTCGGTAAAAAATAAGAAAATCATCATCAGCTCTATGTCTTTTACGTGTCCTCTTATAAAATATTAATATTAAATAAATAATAAATAAATATTCTGGGACATTAACACACACGGTCATCTGGTCCCAAGCTAAGCAGAGCTTGTGTTATGGAAACCAGACAACTGGTATATACTATACTTATAATACTTTTCATATGTAAATATATACTTTTAATAGATATTTACACCCAGACTCGACACAAACATAAATGTTCATCACAAATGTATGTCTCGGGTGCGAATCGAACCCACGACCTGCGGCGTGAAAAGCAAGTATCTTACCGACCACGCCACCGGCCCGTCAATTAGGTCACATGACGTCACGCCTGTATTACCGGAAGGTATAGGCAGTACATCATTTGGCAGGCAATATTGCCACTGTTTGCGATATTACGAGTGAGTTTTTAGATGTCTACCCACTTTCCAAATTATTATAGATTGTATTAAACTGTTATTGTAGAATACTATACTCTGTATGCTTATAAAATATGTTTTTATGTGAGAAAGTAAGTGAATTTATGTTCATTCTTATGAGAAATAAAAATATTCTAAACCTAAAAACTACCTAATAAAGGATTTTATCGCGGTATAAAAAAAATCCGTTATAGTTTTATTTTAAACCCGGGACTTATAAAGGTCGTACATAAACAGCCCAAATCACAAGGGAGTTCAAATTTACTAACTGGCCATATTGCGAAAACGTACCCATCGCTAATGCAATTTACCCATGCACGACAAAACGCGCTGCATTCAACCCCTACACATCTGTCTCTTTCACACATACGTAATCCTATAATCACCTCTCTTTCACACACACATCCCTATCGCAATAACTTTGGATCAACCGTCGCTATAGCAACCGACCAAAACATGTGTATATTTTACGCCATAGACTTGAATATTAAAGACGGGCAAACAGTGCGAGTGAGATAAAAATATACGGTAATTCAGTTAAAAAGAAAACAGATAGCAAATGTTCGAAATGGAAATGAAATTTACTTGCAAGTGTACAGACGGTTGCACATCAACATATAAAAATCCAGTATAAACTGACCTCTCATTGTACAGAAATCCTAAAAAATATATAGCTTGATGTTTTATCAAAATTCTTAGTCTCTGTTTCAGTAGCTTACAGGACCGCGTGCTCGCCTGTAGCCCTGGGGTTACCGGTTCAAAAGCTATCCTCATCATCTTCAGCCTATTCTAGTCCAGGGCTGGACATAGGCCTCTCCTAAAGTATGCCACTAAGCACGATCTGCGGCTCTTCTCATCCAGCTCTTGCTAGCCGCCCAACTGAGATCGTCACTCCACCTAGTCTGAGGGACTAATGATGACTATGTGACGTCAGAAATTAATTTGCGTTCTATTTTGATACGATTTTTGATATGCTAAGTTTTTGCAAAAATTTCGCGTCGCAAAACCCTAATATGTAGCTGTTTTTCTGAACTCTGTGACCTAATAAAAATTGTCATAAATTAATGACATTTAGCGGTCTCTTTAAAAGTAAGGGTTGTCTAAAAATATGTAAATTGAAAAATAATGTTACTACTCGTCCTCGGGACGTCACAATAAAAATATGGCTCAAGTTACGTAGAATTTGAGGCATGACATACCTACCCTTTCCTGTTCACCTTGCATAAATACATACCTAATATAGCCTGGCTATTCAGCTCAGACTGGCCGCCATAGCCGGAAAAACGGCTAGAATAGATGATTATTAAGTCTATGTTTTTGCACCAGTCTCTATTGATCTATAGAGGAGTTCTAATTATACGGACTCGAACCAATTTCAAAAGGATTTGGCAAATAAACAGAGATCAAGTTACAATGGGCAGTTGAATGCTTCGATATTCTTTAAATAATATCGAACTTTATCGTGTTAGAATAAGGTTTATTTTAGAATGGAGTAAGTGTGATAGGACATGTTGAATTTATTGACACGTCGGAAGTCTACTCGTTTGTCCCAAACGAGGTAATTGCTTCAATTTCGTTTGCTAAATCGTGTAGTAATTAATGTGAGGAGTGAGAATAAACAAAAGTTCAAGAATCTCAAATTATGTTGTGCTAACGGTCCCGAAAATTCACAAAAACAATTACAGTTCAAATTATCTGCATACTGCATAGGTACTCAATAAATCAATCATGATTACAATAAAAAATGTAACTATGGTTATATTACTTAGGTCATAATGAAGTTTGAGCGAAAATTTTAACGAGTCAGTTTCAATATAGCGACGACTTATCCTGTGAACCCCACCAGATTTAAAAAACAAATGACAGTCTCGTAAATTGAAAAGTAATTTATTGATGTTGTTAATACTATTCGCCAATAGGCAGGCAAAGGTTTTGACCATACAGCCTTGTCTTATTTTTATTTTCTTTCCGGTATCAATCAAAATATATATGCCAAAGGCAATGTCTAATTTATCAAATCCAAAAGGCTAACGCCATGTCTGTTTTTGTAGTAATTTGTTGATAGAGAGTTCCATTTTCAAATTACATTGCTTTTTTAATTTATTTATACTGGCCAGTTCCAGAAACTTCCTTACGTGGAAATTCCACTTCCTTCCACTTTTATTGTACGAACTGCCATGTTGTGGAATTCGCTGCCGGCATCTCCTTTTCCCGATAGCTATAATCTGCTTGTCGTCAAGCCACGAATGAATCGGTATTTACTGGGTAAGCCCGTTTCATTGTACAACAGACAAATAGTGGCCAAGCGCCATGTTATAAGATAAAATGCCTTCTAAAACTAAATAATCCATAGATTAACACATAATATATTAATGTCACTTGAAACTATCAAAAAATTTAATAACAATTAAATCATACACAAAAATAAACAAACATCCAAATTCTAGATACTTCTTTTATAAGTCGGGACTTCTTTTAGTGAATGTGTAAATAATATCAGCAAATAAAAACTTAAAACTTTTAACACGGCTCCAACAAGTATTGTTCACAAACTGCTGCTAGAGCAGTGTTGATAACAATAAAAATTGAGAAACTTATTGCAAAATTTTCTTTCTTTTCTTATTTTCTTTTTTTTTATTTTCTTTTTTATTTTATCTGTGCTCGCATTAAAGTTTTCACGAAACAAACACACTAGTAAAGCAGATGGCACAAAGTGTAGAAAGATAACTCAACTGACATACGAGTTCAGAGTCTAAGCCTTAATCTACACACGCTGACCAAGTGCTGGTTGGTGGATGTCACATGATCTCGAATGATTAGTTCTTAGACCTTAGAGATGCCGGTTTCCTCACATGTTTTCATTCACAGATATTGAGCATCGGCGATGTTACTAGTATTTTTGTTGTGTGGGCACGAATCGACCGCGACCTTATAAATCTAAGGCGAGGCCCGTACCGCAGCGCCACCGTTGCTGAAGTCAAAATTAAATGCAGGTAATTATAGCGCATCGCATATTTCTCATTTTTAAGTATTTTCATCTCCGTTATTACAATGGGAACGCTCCCGAATCTGTCTTCACCCTTGTGAAGAGGGTTGCACCCTTATACGTGTTGTACATTGAATTGATTTCAGCTTCCCTCGAAGCCCTTCAATATTTGGCGTAAGACCACGGTTAGCGTTATTGTTCTTTGAGAGTCAGAGTCGACAGGTTCCTTTTATTAGGCTATAGGCACCTATTCAAACACTTGTAGGATTCTGTCAGACTTTTTTATTTCTTTAGAAAAAAAAGAAAATATTATATACTAGCTGCCGCCCGCGGCTTCGCCCGCGAAATTGATCTCACTAGTCTTGTTTCTCCATACAAACTTTGGAACCCCGTTTCACCCCCTTAAAGGGTGAGTTTTGAAAAATCCTTTCTTAGTGCACCCCTAGACCCCATAGGGAACCTATGTGCCAAATTTGGAGTCTTCAGACCCAGCGGTTTGGGCTCTGCGTTGATATGTCAGTCAGTCAGTTTCTTCTTTTATATATTTAGATATGGCACAACCCCCAAAAGAGGACCTACTTGGTGCATGAAACTATTTAGAATGACAAGCTCTTATGTTTTGAATTTTGGATTTTACTAACCCAATAAATTAATTGACACCTGGTCTAACCATCTCGGCTACTGGTCGTAACCAGTAGCCGAGATAGTTAGACCAAGCAAACGAACGGCTGCCATCAGACCTCGAAACTCGTAAGTAGCTAGCCGCATCAGGTTTGACTGGGAGCCGACCCCAATAGAAATGGGAAAAAAGGCAAGGGAAATGATGAATGATTAACGTAATAAATTAATATATCACCCTTTTTTATCCAGAAATAGGCCTGCGCTTGACTACAGCTTGCCTGATGTTAAGCAATGATGCAGTCTACGATGGGACGCGTTTGCGCACTATACCGATTCATTCGTTGTTTCGAATGAATTTCGATGAGAAGGTGGCAGTGGAAAGAAGCTCCATATGGTTAGAAACCATAAAGGAGCAAAAATTCCAACCCACCCACTTAAATGGTGACACCAGAAATCATACCGGAACATGGCAAGGACGCTTGGCGGTCTGGTCAGTCATGGTAAGGATTATGTCTGGTGGGTGGTCACTAACCACGGCCGAAGCTTACTACCAGTTAATTACAAGTAAACTTAATTACCAGTTGATTGATTTGGACCATCCGGAGGCCACGTGAGGTGATTCAGATAAATGATGCACTCCTACGGACGAAGGTGTCAGCCCCCGAAAACGTTTTCTTAACTTAGAATTTTTTTTAATTAAGTAAAATTTATTTAGCTTTTAATTCGTCAAATTTTACTTTAAGAGTAGCTAAATACCTACCTGTGTAGAATCTGTGTACCTGTGTACAATATAAACCTATCAATAAAGTTCGTACTGTTGTACAATATCACATTGTCGAATACAAAAGCAATTTCTTCACAATACAAAGAAAACTATCGACCTCTATCTGAACAAATGCACTGCAACTGCGCACACTGACCCAGTTGGAACTGCGTGGGACTCTGTCGGCATTGTAGCTCAAATATTAGGATTACATACTTAACAAGAATTTTAAATAATAAAACAAAATATTTAAACACATAGCGTCACATACATATATTTATCATAACGGGCAATTAACGCGCTCACCTTTTATTTGGCTTTACGTTTCGACACTGGTTGCACCTGTCGTGGTCGCAAGCAGACTGATCACACAAATGCAAAGCTCAGTACCCAGTAGTACGAGTTCAACATTACGAAAAATGTTTTCGAACATTATCTTGAACTTGTCAAAATGCGTTTTCAAATTTATTTCTTTTGTTTAAAACATTGAAATATAGAATTGCAAGAATATAGAATTGCTAGAAATAGAATAACACGGATTGGCAACAAAATAGATAAAAAAGTTTGTAAATTTAAGTGCATTTTAACTTATTATCTTGACATGTTACTGATAGTATTCAAACACTTTTTTCGTATGACAACTCGTAGAAGGGTACAGCTTAGACCTTGCGGACTCTACCGAGTGGATGCGGTATCATTTATCATGGTGTCAGTAATAGTAACGCATCAAGGTGTAACATGGCTTTAACAGCACTCGTAATAAAATGATTGATGATTTGGTGATGACTTTGACGCGGTTGTTAGAAGCTGTTAGAAGTCAAAATACCAACATCTGTCCTAATTAAACGTGTTTGATATACAGGAAAACTTTGTAACCAGAGCGCAAGTGCGTGTAGAGAAAATGAACTGAAACACATTTTTTAATTTAATATGTCATAATACAAAAAAATTGAAGTAATCGCTAATGAACTACGTTTTTCTGTAGGTTTCCCTAGCAGGACATCTGCAATAGCAATAAAAAAACTATTACTTTTTTATCTAATTACTCATCACGACGATGGGCCGGTAGCGTGGTCCGGTAGATACTTGTATTTTACGCCGCAGTTCGTAATTATCTATATTTAAGCATTTACTTAAATACTTAAGTATATACAAAAGAAAAGTACTACATGTAGTATATCACCAGTTACCTGGTTTCCATCGTACAAGCTCTGCTTAATTTGGGATCAGATGGCCGTGTGTGCTAATGTCCCACTATGTTATTTCCCCCGATCCCCTAAAAAACTAGTGTCCGGCAACGTCCTGAGCCGAGGTTCGTCCCCACATGGGGAGCCCTCATGACAGTTGCCACAGTACTTAATCGGTTCGACCGTCCTCGGACGGCTCACCGAAAAAGTCCGGTGAACCAATAGAGGCCCTTCCGGCTAATTGGGTTAGGTCGCCAACAAAAAAAAAGAAAAAAAAACTATGTTATTTTTGTTATTTATCACTGAGGTGACTTTATACAAAATAATAAAGGATATATACGTGTTCTTATTGAACAATCAGAAATAACTCAGGTATGAAATAGGCTCAATCTAATTGCCTTGCACAGATTGTATTGTTTTGACGGACATCCTGAACAATTTACTAAGCCAATAACTAAGTAAAATCATTTCTCCCATTAATCCTCCTGTAAACCAGGATCAACAGCATCCATCCAGTCGCTTTCTCAATTATTCCCTCTATTTGAACCAGTAATGAAGGTCAGACAATTTAGAGCCTCTTACTTGCCTTTTCATAATAAGTGCGTATATTTAGATAACCCTATTGTGGCAAATTGGGTCGTCTCAGGTGGCAAGCTATAAATTTCCATACAAATACACGCTACCAAGGAAAGCTGAGCTGGCTTTTTGGAAACCTTCTGCAACGATTATGTTAGAAATAAAAGGTGCAAGTAGGTACAAAGTATTTATTAAATAATGTTGTCAATAAAAAAATTTCGATGGATTTGTTTAGTATAAATCACAGTTATTGTAATACCTACTATACTAAATAGTATCTGTGGCCGCCGATATAATTATTACAGTCCATCAAATTTTATATTCTAACAAGTTTTCTATTAAATTAGCTTAATAGAGGCGTAATTCACACTATTTTTATTAGCTTTCCTGTAAAATATTGAATTATGAAGTTATTTTTATTTTAACATAACATAAACAATTTTCATACAAAAAATAAAATTGTAAATGTACTACGTTTAGAACTGTCAAACGGTACTTACGTTCTTAGACTTGATGGACTGTAGATAGGCACCTGTCATTATATTGTATTGTCATCAAAGATACGCAAATAAGTATAATTTTAGTAGATTCGAACGTCAGAAATGGATTCTATTTAAACTTCCGAAGTTTACAGTACAATGTTTGGTATGTATAAAAAAAGGATTGTGGTTTTATGAAACCATGGTAAAAGTGAAACTTTTTTTCACATTATAGACATTTAACTAAAATTTTTTGGAATAATATTCCATTATGGGTATAAAAATCGCTTTATCATCAGCTGCTCCGAACCGTCAGTAATAATTATTGTGATTAATATTTTTGGACGTCAAATACCTCAGTCCACCCGTGAACATGAAGTCTGAAAGGAGTTTGAAACGTCGGTATCTAAAATCTAAAATAAACCGCGATAAAATCCGTTAAAATGTAATTTTATTTCAATGTACCATAGTGTTATAAATATTACAAGCACTCGTTAAAAAATATAGCCTGTCATTACGAGCTTTAAATTCTAAACCCGGTGACATCCTGACAAATAGGTTTCTAACCCTACAATTTGGGTCGTCTCCCGCGCAAATAATTATTTCATACACAATTATGACATGCCGCCATTAATCCGAGGGTTATATTTTTTATATCCAATCAATACCCCAAGGGAGTCACCTATTGTTCGCAGAATAGTCACTGCCATAGAGCAAAGAATTATGCGTAGAATACTAGATGTTGAATTCTACTGCGAGTAAAACGTACTAAATTGAGATAGTAGATTTTTTTGCTATCGCGCACTTTTACTAATAATTTGTCATATCAAGATTACATAAAAGTGAGCTATGCCAGCATTAGGGCCCTAAGGGTCGATAGGAGCTTCACTACACAATTTTATAGGATTAGAATTTACTTCAAATTACACCAATACTCTAAATAAAATGTCAAGTCGGTGAACTTTGTTGACGAACTCGTAACCGGTTCATCACTAACCAAAACACGACGTCTGTCACATAAATACGTCGCGACGGCGGCGGCGGCGAATCATTAAGTGCCCATGATATTATCAATAGTTCTTCCTTTTCTAGTGATCGTCCGCGTAAAAGATACTCTATGGTAGCTGCTCATCTACCATGGTTCTACTGATAGATTTTGGGCTATAGTAGGCAGTTGTTTTGTGTTTTCTATACGTGCGGTAACAATAGACTGAATTTAGATAAATAGATCAATGCCACGGGGATTAGACCAACAATGTTGAGTATTGCGCATTTTTATTGCTACGTACTACGTGATAATCGAGAGTATAGATGGATCAATCCCTACTAATATTATAAATGCGAAAGTAACTGTCTGTCTGTTACGCTTTTCCGCTTAAACTACTGAACCGATTTGGATGAAAATTGGTATGGAGGTAGTTTGAGACCCGAGAAAGGACATAAGATAGTTTTTATCCGACTGCACAAAAAGAAGGTAATGTTTTTTTGGCGCGATAACCGACATACACGCGGGCGAAGCCGCTGTCGGAAAGCTAGTATTAAATATAAGTAGGTAGGTTAAGCTAGCTATTCTCCGACTTCATCCATATGTCGCAGCGCATAACCTATACATGTAGCAAGCTATTGTCTAAACAGACGGTTAAGTGTCATTTCAATCACTTTTGATAGCATAAGGATTGTCAGTTGTCAAACTTACAAGACGTCAACGTCACTCAGGTTGCTTGTCTGTGATTGTCATTGTTACATCAGGGCACAATGCCTATGAAATCGGTTAGGTGAGCACGTGGTGTGTGCAAACCGAATTTGTCCGCACAAAAAAGAAATCCATTTCCATCTTAATATTTGTGATTACGGAGGTGCTGTAATCGTTGGCAGAGATATTGATTAGCTTTCTGTGGTGTTTTTTGTGTCCCATCGCGATGAAAAGGTAATGAGGTGTGTGATTCCCGCCCTATGTACTCGCCGATTTTGTAAAAAGTGTAAACTGTGTAAAGTGAAGTACATAATTGAGATATACTTTGTGTCTATCCTATCTCTTTGTGTATATTCCAGTCAAACAACCTTATGCGGTTAGCTACCAGAATTAAACGATCTACTGCCATCAGACCTCGAATCCCATGGAACCAGTAGTCGAGGTAGTTAAACAGCATAGTATTATATTATCTGTGGTTAAACCATGTGTCAGATTATATTAGGCTTCCGACTACCTTTAACAATTGTCATAGAAGTTTTAAATGACAATCGGGACCGACGCGACGGCTTAATGTCCTCCCCGAGGCACGGAGTGATTCCCTCATACTCAAGTCATATCCAATCTGTTCTTACTGCCTGTATGTCGTCTACCCATTCGTTACCACAATAAATTGTATGACAACCGATTGAATGATATTCGCGAGTGGTTTTAAGGTGTGGTTAGAGGCCACAGAGCATTTTTACTATAAGTTTTATACATTTGCTATCCAATATAAGGACAAAATAACTCTGTTAAAAACTAATTGCTCATTTTTCAATGTAGTATTGTAAAAGTTTTTCTTTGCAGTTTTTTGCTAAGCGACGCCAGTTTCTTTAAAAGAACTTGTAGAAAATTGCGTACTAAACAGGTGGTAAACCAAAATTATCAAAATAAAGACATTGATTTCAGGCCACCATAATTAAGTACCTATTAAGAGAAATAATGACCGTTAACAGAAATAAATATGTATGTTCATTGAATATGCCACCACGTCTGATTTCTTTAATTTGGTTGGTTAACGAAATTTCGTTACATGATTAACATATTTGTTTTTATGAGGCACAAATAAAGATATTTTTAAAGCGATTATAATTGTTTTGATGGCATATTTTTCATAGTGGTCGCAAACCATCTCACAGGTAATAAACCGATAAAAGTGGCCGTAAACGTTTTCGCTATATTTGCACTTTTGCAGCATTTCTCAAATATGTTTGTATAAATGCATGTTATTTTAAGTTTTTGTACCCAAACTAGATTATATAAGGGACAAATTCACATTATCATATACTATTTTGCGTGTGGAAAACAGTTTTTTTCCACATTTCTAAGGGCAACCTACTAGTAATAGTAACAGAAAAAGCATAGTTCCACATTCCCAAACCATAATAAATCGAGTGATATTCGCGGTATGTTATCTAGGTGTGGTTTGAGACTACAATAAAATCAGATCAATAATGTTAATGTGGATTTCAATACATACCCAACCTTATTCACAATCAAAAAGTAGCTGTCACTCCTCTACCATCTGTTATTATCTGTAATGTTCAAATCTAACGGTCCGAAGAATTTACGATTGTATTGTGTCAGTCCGAAAAAGTAACTCTCAAATCCGGGATTTTTAGAAAAAAAACAGACATGACGTTAGCTTTTTGGATTTGATAAATAAAACTTGGCCTTTGGCATATATTTTGATTGATACTCCGAAAGAAAATAAAAATAAGACAAGGCTGTATGGTCAGAGCCTCTGCCTGCCTTTTAGCGAATGATATTAACACCAACAACGCCATCGTGTGTGGATTAAGGTCTAAAAAACTGACTCAACTCATATGATAGTTGAGATATGACCCGTGCCCAGCAGTGGAACAATAAAAATGGCTGAAGTGACACTGGCACTACCAATATTACTTACCTACATAAATATATCTAACACAAAACGCTTTACTCGAGCCCCTCCACCCATGTTTGCATAATTCATACGAATATCCTGCTAAGGCTTGATAAAATACCTTGATTTTCGCGTGGAACTTCATTGTTATTGCTATACTTTAACCCCCGTATTCATAAACGTCTTTAAAGCTCAATATACCTAAAATAGGTTTATAATTTGTTTGTCTTTCATCTTGACATTTATACTAGTAAGAAAGCGACAAATTACATTTTAACTAAAGAGGCGTATGATTTTTATGCGTAAGACCGTAAGTGTAGACCAAATATATGTGTGTAAGTGTAGTTTATATTTCTGTAAACTTACAACTGTTACCAATTATAAAACAATAATTCTTGAAACGATACTGAAACAATTGTAAGAGCTACCGCAATAAGGATGAAGGCTTAATCTCTAAATAATAGCATACAATGTAGTTTAAGTATAGTATTATGTTTATATCATCTGGTTTCCATAACGCAATCTCTGCTTAGCTTGGGAGCAGATGACCGGGTGTGATAACGTCCTAGAATTTAATATATAAAATTTCAATGTCACAATGTTTGTTACCGTACTCCTCCGAAACGGTTTTACCAAATTTTATATGCGTATTCACTAGGTCTGAGAAACGGCTACTATCTATTTTTCATACCCCTAAGTGATAAAGGTGGTTCATCCTTAATTTTTTTTTTATGTTTTGGAAGAAATATTTTGTTTTTATTTTTGTATAATGTAGCATTAAAAAATACATACGTATTACATTAGTAATACGCGGTACGAAGTTCGCTGGGACAGCTAGTATTATTATAATATTTATCGGTGAGTTCATAGGACATCGATCACCTCATTACCTTTGCATCTCGATAGGACACGAAAGAACAACATAGAAAGCTAAATAATATCTCTGCCAATGATTACAACACCTCCCTAATCATAAATATACACAAAATGTTTGGGTGGCAGTTTCTTTTTCGTGCGGACAAATTCGGTTTGCACACACCACGTGCTCACCCAACCGACTTCATAGGCATTGTGCCCTGATGTAACTACGACAATCACAGACAAGCAACCTGAGTGACGTTGACGTCTTGTAAATTTGACAACGTACAGGCCTTATGCTATCAAAAGTGACCGAAGTGACACCTAACCGTCTGTTTAAACAACAGCTTGCTACGTTTAAGTGTTACGCGCTTAGACATAATTGACGATTCCCCTTGCCTTTTTCCCATTTCTATTGAGGTCGGCTCCCAGTCTAACCTGATGCGGCTTGCTACCGATATATCCGAGCGACTGCCATCAGACCTCGAAACCCGTAGGGAACCAGGAGCCGAGATGGTTAGACAGGTGTCAGATTATATTGGCTTCTGACTACATGTAACGATTTTCATAGATGTGTTAAATAGCAACCGGGACCGAGGGCTTAACGTGCTCTCCAAGGCACAGAGGGTATTCCCTCAACCAACCAGACACCGAAACAAATCTTTGTTGTTACACAAATATTGTCCGGGGCGGGAATCGAACCCGTGACCTCCCACACAGGCACAGTATAGCCCAATCAGACGGCTTACACCGCTCGACTATCGAGGTCATCTGTCGCGGTCGCGCTGAGACATAAATTATTTAATTATTATTTCGAATCAACGCTTTTAAATACTTACATAGTCTTTGTTTACAATACATCCTCAACATTACAAAAAACAAACGAATTTAACAACGATACTCAACAGCACATAATATTTATTTGTTTTTTTTTTGTTACAGCTGAATGAAATGTTCCATTGAAAAGTTTAAAACTCACCTCACACATAAATGGTTTTTCATTTTTCATGTATCAAGTTTAAAGAATCTTAAGTAATGTAGGTACTAAAATAAAATAAATTACTGTAAGTAATATTATATTAAGTAATGATTTTCTGATGATATTACGACTTTAAACTCAAACTATTGCCATAAAAACTGAAAGCCCAAAACTACCGATCATTTCGAAACTTTCGGCTGTGTTTTCGGGCAATAATTAATCAAAGCAATTTTACTACCAAATCAGAAAGTAATAAATAATTACTACCTAGATATTATACTAATTATAATAGTGTACATATTTAAACTTACCTATAAATCCATCTACGTTCAAAAAACATAAAACAATCCACAGCAATCCTACGTGCAGAAATCGCCCGCGGGACGCCTTCAACATTTTCCAAAAATCATATCCAATAAACACATTTTCCACTTTAAAAACTAACTTAGCGCATATTAATTACTAATCACTAGATTATCTCATTGTTAACGGTCACTGACTTAATATTTAATTGAATTAAAGGTTGAATGGCACCGTACGTAAATACGCACGATCGAGATTGAGAGCGAACGCGACGTGCGCCCCCTTCGAAAGACAACACGTAACTGAATTTTGTTCCCGTTTGTTCGAAATTCGATCGAGATTATGAAAATTGAATGAAAAACGTGTCGCCCGCCCGTAGACGCTTGTAGTTCGTAGCTTGGGAAAGCCCGTCCGTAGTACAATTTAATCGGTTTTCATTTCTGTAATAGCCCTCCCGTCTCCCGTTTTGTGGTGTACTTACTTATTCCTAATTGATGTGTTCATAGGAAATAAGTGCGTGTGATAAATTGATCAGATTAAGGACTGTTCAAATATTTTTATGTGGATTTAAAAGTAAAAGGGGTTGTTTCACGAACCCATCATTTATAAACTTAAAAAATCTAAGCACCTAGTTATTATAATAATTGATACCAGTGACAGTGACAGCCTTAATTTTGAAGTCCCGGACTTACTTTATTAGGGAAATTATTATTAAAGCTGTAATTCGTAGATTTACATGTCTTTTTAATATCTTCCTAGTTAGACCTTGAAGAAACACTTATGTAGCATTGAATTGAATGTGTTTTATATCATATCTGCTAATTAATAGATATGCCTACTTTTCTTTTTATTTGAGGTTAACCCTTGTCGGTGCATCTGGTAAATTTTTCTCTATTAAGCTCGATCTAGAGCAGCTTCTTTCACTTCCCTATACGACATGATACCAACCTTTTCCTGTATTTGGTTGATATAGCTTATCCTTGGCCTTCCTCTTCCACGCTTTACTTCTATCTTTCCCTCTAAGATGGTTTTTATAAAGATGTCATGTCGTATAAGATGGCCCATTATCCCTCCTCTCCGGTTTTGAAGGGATTATTAACCTTCTTTCTAATACGCCTTCATATGTTACCTTATCTGTCCAGCTGATATTCTGCATCCTTCTCCAACACCACTATACGCCATACTTACTCACAGCTCCAAAAATGTTGGTACTAAAATTTCTAATGCTTGCTACAAATGGGTACCTTCGTCGGTGGTCTGTCAACTAACATATTTGTAACCATATAACATTTATAGCGCATACAATTAACCCGGCTCCAAATGTTTGACATTATTCGACACTTGACACAAAAAGTGTCACACCACACACAATACATTCCCTTTGTTAGTGTAACGAGCTCAATTTACCGACTTTGGACATAGCCAACCTCTTTCCAAAGAGGTTTTAAGCATGTTCCATTCTTGTTATCCCTTTACAGCATGAGAACAGACACATGAGTTTTTTGAAAAGTGAGCTGGGAATAGTAATTCATGTTTTGTCTTTTTCTCCCTTGTGATATTCTCAAATCATTTGAAAGTGACAAAATATTGATTAGCTAGCTTCGTTATCTTTCTGATTAAATTCGTGCGACATCCAAGACAGTAGGTATTAGATGTAAATACAGTCTCTTTACGTGCGCCGCTGTCAAACTTATCTTACAGGAGAACCAATAATAGTGGGAATTTGGTGGTGGGTTAAGTCTCATAAAAAAACGACGTCGAAATGAATTGACCATCAATTGGTACGGACCATAGTCATAAACCGAAACAAATACACGTAACTTAACAGTTAAGTATTCTTAAATAGCTAACATTAAAGGGCCTCAACTTTCACGTCACGTGTGGTATGTCCTGTGCTTATAAATTAACTAGCTGTAATACCCGGCTTCGCTCGGGAGTTGATATGAGGTTACGTGGTAGTTGAAATAAAAAAATAAACTATGACGTAAAAAGTAAAAAATATATATATATTGAAAACATATATATTTACATGTATTTACATTATCATGGATATATATATTTACATGTATATTTAAACATATATATTTACATGTATTTACATTTTCTCATTATTTATACTACTTGTTTATAAACAACATTTTTCATTTTATTGTCCGGGGTATATATATATAAATTTTTCGAATTTCCTACTCTTGAGCAAGCTACATAAAGCTGACCGTGAGAGAAGCAGGATTCTTTGAGGTTGATGCCACAATATTTTAAAGTTTGCCCTTGCGCTTTGTTAATTGTAAAACTAAAGGCTAATTTAATTGGAAACTGCAATCTTTTAAATTGAAATGGCAATTCAGAAGAGATCAGTGGTATTCTAGGTATAAATACTGTGTGTCCTTTGTTCTTTCCAGAAATAAGTTCAGCTTCAATGATATTATTCGATAGCTGTTTTACGATCATCCTCGTTCCATTACATAGTTTTGGGGAGTTGAGATTTCTAAGTAGTATGATTGGAGATCCAATTTTCAGACGAAGGCAGTGTAATGGCATTCCTGGTACTTGTAAAGAGTTTAGAAATTCAGTAGGGAAGTTGACACTTTCTTCAATGGTTACCATCGTGTCGATCGATTTATATACTTTCTCTTCACCAGGTATTTTCTTTAGAATATTAAAATTGATATCGTCAACAATATTATTTTTAGTGGCCAAAATTGCTCTTTGAAATAACCACTCTACGTTGGTATAGTTCTGAATAATATTTGGATAAATTTTGTCGATTAGTTCGTTTTCAGTAGTGGCTATGTTACAGAAATCACTATTGAGTTCAATGAGACCGGTCGTTTGGTCAGTAGGATATGTACCTTCGCCTATTTGTAAAAGCATTTTAGCAAAATGTGCTGTTGTTTCATCTTTTGATAATTCAACCCTCATGTTTTTTGTTAATTGCAGTATTTGTACTTCTGGCCAGAGATGTGACTTTTTTAAGCATGCATTGATCTCGTCTGCTGGTGTTGACTTGGGAATAACTGGAAGTGTTTGTCGAAAATCTCCTGAGAGTATGAGTAGAGCTCCTCCCATTATTTCAGAGTTTTTTCGCAATTCTTGTAATGTTCTGTCCATGGCTTCTAGTGATTTTTTATGGGCCATGGTGCATTCATCCCAGCAGATAATTTTAGCTTGTTTTAGAAGTTGACCCCGTCCAGATGCTCCTGAGACTTTACATACCGGGAATTGTTGTTCGGCTATATTCAACGGTAGTTGTAAGGCAGAATGAGCAGTTCGTCCTCCTTCCATAAGTGTGGCTGCAATGCCGGATGATGCTAGTGCCAGTGCGATGTGTTTTTTAGCACGTATTTCCGCCAGTATTAGATTTATTAGAAACGTTTTACCGGTGCCTCCTGGTGCGTCCAAGTAAATAATTCCACCAGTGTTGTTATTTATTCGGTTCATTATAACGTTGTAAATTGTTTTTTGATTGTCATTGAGGAGTGGTTTATTGTGAGCAATGTATTCAAGTAGTTCATTGACGTTGTAGCTTTTTTCCTTTGTAATTTCGTAGTTTAGCATACTGAAAGCATTTCTTTGTGGTGCTGGCATTCCAAGTTCTACTAAGGTCCGGTTATTTATTGCTAAGCATTTATCTTCTAAGCGAATGAGTGTTTCATTGAAGATGTTGTCACTGAATTCTATAGTCAGTTCTGGATTAGCTTGTCGGATTTGGTACAATATATCATCACTCATACTCCTTTTGAAAGAGTCCCATAGCTGTTTTGGGTTTGATGGGTTACATGTTGTTAGAATTATGGCGAATAACTCTCGAATTTGTTCAGCTGAAGCTGTGAGTGTGGCTTCTTGTAGTGTTAATTCCCAGTGGTTATCGTTTTCCAATAATCCTAAGCGTTGACATGCTTCTCTGTACGTCTGGCATAGGTAGCCGTCAATAGTCCTGAGATCTGTGAAACTTGTTGGTCCTCGTATTTCGTGTAACAACATCCGGAGATAGAAACATTCGGCATTGTTTGGATGTACAGTGTATACTCGACCTATTGTGTTAGTTTTCATTATTTCTGGATGACCCTCTTCTGGCATTCCTTGTTTTCGTCGTTGAAAAATTTTTCTTGTTTTGTCCCACGTATAATAAATAGGGACGTCGACATACAGTAACGTCTTTGCGAATGGATCCGTTTGGCAAAGTTGGAAAAAAGCTGTTAATGTTGTGTTCTGAGGTGGTTCGCTTGCAATTTTTCTAGCCGAGTCTTTTGTGAAGTAAACTCTCTGTCCATTCTCCAAATGTACTGCTAGATGTTGCACAGCTGGTTCGCGTTCGTGTATGGGAAAACTAAAAATCCTCCACGCTGCTTCGTTACTGTTGATGTATCTTCCCATTTGGTACATGAGTATCTCATCATTTCTGTTATTTTGTTCGCTATTTTGGACTATTTGAAATACTGCCATATCACTACCTTTGTTTACGTACTTACATATATATTTAATAGATTTTACTGAATTGCAATATTCAACGTTTATGTGTGCTTGGAACATTTTAGAAAGTAGTGGGTTATATGGTACTACCCATTGATTATCTATTTCCAGTTCATCTCTGCCTTGTATTCGTATTTTTGCTGTGAAACCACCGTTTTTCGGTGATCGTCTTCTATATTTGGGATAGCCGTCATCTTCAGTTTTTGTATCGTCTACGTATGGTTTTGGATATTTTTTTGTACATTTTCCATCACGCATGCATGGCGCATTAAAGTTTAATGGTCCACATGGTCCGTGAATCATGTTTTTCACTACTATGCTGTATAGTTCCGGATCTTTTTGTGGATTGGGAAATTCAGCTTGGATGATTTTGTCGATATCCGTGAGATAAATTTTATCGTGTAGCCATATGAGATTGTGTGAGTGAGGTAATCCTCGTTTTTGCCACTCGATTGTATACATCCAGCATCTAACGGTTCCAAAGATGTGGTATTTTGTGATGACTTCAATAAATCTTATTTGTTTTTGTCGAAAAACTCGGGCTATTATGTCGTGTCGATCCATGGAGGTTTGTCCATATTTTAGTTGTTCTTTGATTTCTGGCCATGATGAGTTGCATGTAAATGTTATGAAGAGATCAGGTCGTCCATATTTTCTTACGTAGGTCATGGCATCTTGAGTATATTCGTGCATATGTCTTGGACTTCCTATGTATGATGAGGGTAAGATTACCATTGTTCCAATATCGTCAATATTGCCGTCATTTATGATCGCATCTCGAAGGTGGATGTATTCTTCTGTGCGTAGTTTCTTCTGATTCAGTCTTATGTAAAGCATCCGTTCTGCTTCTATTTTTGCGTACATATCTACCAGAAATTGTTGGAATAAACGGCGAGTGTTGAGAATGTGATTGTATATTTCATTGTCTCTGATCATTAAGCGGTAAGCATAGAACTCCTTGGAAGTGACTTTTTTGTTTGTTTCTATGCCTGTTTCAGGATGAATTTGTTTTATATTGAAATGATAACCGTCCTCTCCGTGCAGAAATATTAAAGGATATTGAAGAGAATCATATGAACGGTGTGTCTCTGCAATGCGTTGTAGTCCTTTTCTTCTTCGTTGTAAAATTATGTCACGGCTTGTATTTTCATTGTCCACAATTACGATGGCGACTTCATCTATCTGAGGTGCATTAAATCTACGTTCGTGTTCTCCACGTGGTCTTTTATCGGCTCGAATCACAATTTTATAGTCATCAGAAATCATGCGATCTAGTGTTGTTTTGAATATGTAAATCAGTTGATTGTATTTGTGTAAGATCCTCTGTACATCTTGGATTATTTCGCGTTTCAATCCATTAAAATGTGTACTTCGTTGATCAATTTCTTGTTCTTCATTTCCAATGAAATATACTTGCAGAAATTTATAGTCATCGTTAGGCATTGGTAGTAACGATCCTATTTTGTGATAAATTTGCCCTTGAATTGAAAATACATATTCAAATTCATCTCTATTAGTGTTAGTCGAAGTAACACCGAAAGAAGTCATTTGAAAGCAGGAGTTGTATGATCTTATATTTTGAAGAAAGTGTTTTGATTCTGGTGTTTCCCCGGTCATGTAATGTAGAAATTCCTGCGGAGGTGCTTCCAGTGGTGGTAATCGAATTTTTCCATTCATGCAACAGAGACCTGGTGTTTCTTTACTGAATTTTTTCGCGTGGCAAAATTGGCAAATGTTATTCATTTTTCCGATCACAACATATTTATGATTGTAATATTTCTTCGTCGATTCGTAGTGGAATGCTTCCTTTGTTAGATTATCTTTTAAAATTCTCGATTCTTCAATAGTTTTATTTTCGCTTCTTTCTTCGCTTTTTCCGCTTCTCAGGGTGCTCATTCTGGTTCGTTGATTTTGTAAACGTGCTTCGCGCTGTTCTTCCGTTTCATTTCTTCGATATTCTTTTTGTTTCCGCCGTTTCGCTGCAGAACTGGCAAGATCTCCACCTCTTTTACGTCTAGGCATTATATTCTGTAAAATATAAATTAAATGAACATTTTATAGACAAATATATTATTACGTAAACGTGGGGCACGTTGAGACAAAGAAAACAAAATTATTTAATCTTCAAGCGGTCGCGCGATATTTTGTTTACGGCCAAAGTATATCGATTCAACGCCGCGCGACTACTTGAAAGTTAAGGAAATTACAATTAAAAGAAAAGAAAAAAAAACCATTAGAATTAATTAAATACATTATTAAAAATACTCACATTTAATATTTCACAATAAAGGCTCACAGATAACTTTTTTTTTTCTTCACTTCAAGATCATGAATTAATTAAACACACTATTAAAAATACTCACACGTGATACTTCAAAATAAAGGCTCACACAGGTAACTTCTTTCTTTTTCGTTTCGAAGTGGCTTGTTCCGCTGTTCAAATCGAATTAATTCTGGCGGGCGACACCGGGCTCTTATATATTCAGAAAGCTAGGCTCTAGGGTATTCCAGAAAGTTGGCTTTATGGAGACTATACACATGAAGTGTATAGTTGGCTCTAAGATATTCGAGAAAGATGGCTCTAGGATATTCAAGAAAGTTTGGGAATATTTACTTTCTCACACCTTCTAGGTATAGAATGTTCTCGACGTTATCGTTCGCCGTAACAATAGGTTTTGCAGCTGTAGCATACGCAGTAAAGGCGCGAAATTTAAAAACTTAAATTTTAAAATGTTTTCAGAAGTAATTTGAATAACTAAAATGATATCGCTTTAACTCCAACATATAAGTTAGCTACTGCTGTATAAATACACAAAATTTAATAACTTTATTATGGTAACAAATGTAATTTAAGACTTTATTGAAATGAGAATTTTAAATTTCGCGCCCCAAATAATCGTTCTTTTAAGTCCATATTGTGTACAATGAATGAAGTTCAACTATTTGACAACAGATGGCGCGACTACACTTACTTTCCAAGTTGAAGGGTTGGAAAAGCCCTTATATCTTTAAAAACACACCCTTTAGGTTAAAACGGGAACTTTCTTGTTCGAGGGGGGATAAAGGGTTATGGTAACAAATGTAATTTAAGACTTTATTGAAATGAGAATTTTAAATTTCGCGCCCCAAATAATCGTTCTTTTAAGTCCATATTGTGTACAATGAATGAAGTTCAACTATTTGACAACAGATGGCGCGACTACACTTACTTTCCAAGTTGAAGGGTTGGAAAAGCCCTTATATCTTTAAAAACACACCCTTTAGGTTAAAACGGGAACTTTCTTGTTCGAGGGGGGATAAAGGGCTATCACACTATATAAGTCCCTTTATCGTGATGGGACTCCTTTTTAAGTTTTATCGGCACGCACATTTTATCAACTTAGTTTTATTATATATAATGATTTCGTTCGGTCAACGGTACGAAAGTACCCACTTAAGGTGGTATAGCTAGTGAATTACCTACCTCTAATTCTATCCCCTTTATTATTCTTCATATAAACAGAAATCTCTATTTAGAATACTAACTAAACCCACTTTTAGGCTAAAATGATTCCTCACTTATTTTAGCGTTTGTAAGACAGTTTTTTTTCGAATTAGACCTGACGTTATTTAGAAGTAGGTGTTATTAGCTTCAGCCCGCGTAATATGCTAAAAATATACCAAGACGAAAAAGAATACTAAAAAAGAAGAGAAGAGCACGGAAGTAGAGTGCCGAACCGAACACCAGTCTATGTAGAATCACGTCTTACCATCGACGACCGCCGGGCACCACCACAGCCAAGTACCTAATCAATATTCAGATATTGCTTCCAGCGACCGCTTATCGCACACCGGGGGCTAAACATCGCCAGACAACGATCTGACCAAAGTGAATAATAAACTGCGTTCAGACCTGACCACGCAGTCGCCAAAGGCTGCATATCCGCTCACAGGGCCTCTGACTATTCCCGTTACATAGCTACGTCATTTTTCTTTAAAAGTTGGTGGGATATTAGGTTATTAATTTTCCAATTTGTATGGGCAATCACGACGCAGTGGATTTCTGGAGACGGTCGTCGTCTCTGGGGAAGGCCACGGAAGCGATGGTGCTACGATCTGAGCTCGTTTGTCCTTACTTGGACGGAAGAAGCTAGCAATAGGGACAGTTGGAAGGCTATGGGGGAGGCTTTTGTCCAGCAGTAGGACATTACAAGCTATTAAAAAAAAGGGCAATCAGTGTGTCACGAGTTTTTTATGCTCGCTATCGAGTAAACTACCTAAGTATGCATAATGTGTATATTGGAACGAAGTTCCTTATCGCGCGTTGTGAAAGGGGGCTAGACGGAAAAAATTCTTACGAAAAGTTGTCACGACACTTTTTGCTATAGTAAGCTATAGCGTCTGTCTGTCTCTCTCTCTAGAGATAAAAAAAAAGAAATATTATTTATAATAATATTTCTTTTTATTAATTTTTAATTAAAAAAAAATTATTACAATTCCTTCACTAATTAATCGAAAGGAACTTCGTTCCATCCGGGTGTCCCTTGACACCTCTCAAGTTTTTTTTTATGGGACTGAAGCCACCACCGCAATTCTGCCACTGCTACTCCTGTAAGCCAAGTGAACAAAATGATTGTGATACTATTATGTTACTATAATAACGAGCATTTCTCAGACGATGGTAATTTGTAAATTATTTTTATTTATGTATTGGGTTTTGTTTCGATTAAATTAAATCAATTTTTTATTGATATAATAATAATATTATGCAATAAGTACATGTCAAATTTTGAATTATTTTTTATATTTTATTTTTAAGTTACATTTTATACGTCTGCAATAGACACAAGATATTGAAACTGTAAATAATACAAAACCAACATAATTGTAAACATGTTTGAAGCAAATACATTTTATCTATCTTATTTTATGTTAAATACCTACATAAAGTTGCCACTAGAGGCACTATACTTGATATCGTACTAAAAGAATAGCTATACCTATATTACTAGTATAGTATTATTATTATTATCTGTAACTATACCATAGATAAATATCTTGAATTAATTACTCTATGACAATACTCAATAATTCGCATAGTAAACTGATAATAAGGGCACACGAGCTCGATTATGAGCTAATGGGTCGATGGTACTCTTTGATTAGTAAAACAAAGTTTGCACTTAAATATAACTTTATTTTGTGGCGTTATTCATAATTACTAATTAATGCTAATACACATACATTCAAAATCAACGATACACTTTACAAAACAAACGACTTAGGCTGCAACAATTTTCTAGATTTTAGATATACTAATACAGACTTAAGTACAATAGTATAAGGTCCAATATTGAAATGTCAATTACTAAGCTTAGTTTTTAGGTTATCTCTTAGACAATAAACCGCGAAAATAAAATGTGTAAATTGAAAATAAAATATCCTGTGTAGGTTTGATCTTTTTATAATTTTATTTTGCATCCCCCTTCTTATAAACGTTGTATATGGTGTGAAAAGCTGTTCTATATTTTGTCTCTCACAAATGATTTATAAGTGTCATACAGTAGAAAAAGACAAAACATACATGACAACTTTATAACCAGTGCGCCTTTTTTTGTTAGTTGTTGAACAACTTATTTTTATTGGACAAAGAAATTGTTAATTATGGACAATGTATTCATAATAATGTCGACAAAAGCACGCGGCATAAAATCAGCGGTCAGTGACCCTAGCGACCGCACAGCTGATGCGGCGACAAGGTGACTTTACAATAATATCAATATTAAACATATTTCGTAGGTGATTACTTCAATTTTTAGTACTCAAAATCAAAATATTCAAATCAAATATATTTATTATAACAAGTAATAATACAGTAATTATTGAGGTCTCCTATTAAGAATGTAGTGCCTGTAGTAGGAGACTCATAGTACAGTACTAACATATCTTAATAAAAAATACGAGTTTAACATAATTTGTTTAAGTTTATTTTCGCAGTTTGTGCGATGGTTAAAAGTTTTACTGTAAGTCAAGTATTTACATCCTCTACATGGTTTATTAGTAAGGACGCCGTGCACACATTAAGCTATACGAAACCAATATAAGCCGACCTCTCGTTGTACAGAAATCCTATACAATGCGAGATCAGCTTATACAAGATTTTACACCTTGATATGTAGCTGTATGTAGAATTCTTCGTTTCTAAATAGATCTATGTCAATTATGATGATAGTGTCTTTGTATCGAGGACAGAAAATAATATTACTTTGTTCCGTATTCCACATGTTCCAGATTTGACTTATTCTAAATTCGTCGTAAGAACTGCGATTTTAAACCACCGCACCGACAAAATAGAGAGTTTTAACTACCAATAAAACTTACCTATTATTTTTCCTGAGATATCCGGAATCCATAGTGAGATTAGCCTTCCGTTTTTCTTGTGTTCGTCGAGTCAAGCGAGCTCCTCTCTAACGCTAGTGGCGCCCTCGTGCGATAATTACCGGTCACGTGATTACCTGTTACCTCAAGAAGCGCGCCACATTATTTCGTCATTATACGGCGTAAGTACCGGGTAGGAATTACCTGGATTCCGGATATCTCAGGAAAAATAATAGGTAAGTTTTATTGGTAGTTAAAACTCTCTATTATTTGTTCCGTCATCGATATCCGGAATCCATAGTGAGAGATATGTTTGATTTCTCTCGGTACAATTGTTTTATTGATGCTATAATGTGTAGAAGTAAGTTAAAAAAGAAAAGTAAATACCTACAAAATTTTTACAACGAATATTTAGGTAATTAAAATAATACATTTCTTCTTTTTCTAGTTATGACAAGGTTATAGAAAATTGAAATCATAACGATAGTAAAATAATTTGATCAATTTCAAAATACAATCGATAATTTAATGAAAGAATCACCGCACATCGAAGATGCTTCAAGTCCTGCTTCACGTAGTACAAACTTTATCCCGCCTTCAATGTTCTAGTGGCTAGTTTGCATGGTCCTTACAGTAATGAAGTAATGATTCTTGCCATTTGCCTAGATTGCGACGCAGCAGCACCCTTCTGTTTTTATTTTAACAAATATAATTTAATTTCTTACCGGATGTCGGATTACTATTATACTCAGCTGGATCTACTGTTAAAACAGCAAAAAATTTACTAGTCTAGTTCTTAGGAATGAGAACTCGTACATCTGTGGACCCGATGCTACCAAAAGTAAAACTGCTACTTGTTTAAGATGCTCATCAACATTTTCAAATGTAAATTTGAAGTCAACTGAATGGTAACAGGTCCATACATAGGTTTAAGATTATCTGCAACTGATAAATAATAATAAGGACTTCTGCGCTTACCAGTTCCATAAGTACTTACCTATACCAATCTTCCCAACTTGAATCAATTCGATCTCTAATTCTCCTAATTCCGTGTCTGTGTAGTAGTCGGCTTGGAACTGAGAACTTGCTACGGGCCTACATATCCTTTTGATGTTAGTATACTCGCCTATAGGCTCATTACCATTGAGGGGCTATTGGAATATACTATCCGTGAGTATCGTTGAAATGTGACAGCACTTGCGTTCACAAGGTTGTGTGGGGGAAGAATCAACCCGGATTGTATTTCCACGAACGGAAACAAGTGATCTTCCGGTAATCAGCAGACACATACCTTGGAAACCCAGAACTAGTCTTGGAGTTCAACAAACACCCCACCGCTCGAGTATATTGTTGCAGTTGCTAGAGGTGCCCATTTTGGGTTTACCTTATTGCAATAATATGCATCAACGTCTGTGTTGTAGTAGCCTGAAAGAAACTTCAATGTCGAACTCACGTTAAGATGATCCAACAGAGCTAATGTTGTCGCGTCGCTTCTAGGATCTGGTGTCACATTAGAATCTGATCCCGTCCTCCTTCTTAACGTAGGGTATTGTGGTGCGGTAGTCCCCATGCATAAGAAGTGGTTCTATTCCTTCACAGGCGATGCTTGTGAGTGATTCCTGTGTGAATGGTTTACAATGACATGACAGGCTTATTGGGCTTTTATCCACTAACCTGATTTTGGTGAAAGTCCCAGATGCATTGTAAATCCAACTTGCATTGAATGGATCTGTTGTAAGCAAGTCTGTGTGGTATCGGCTCCGGGAGAAACGGTGACGTACCGGATGCCGCTGCTTCCCATCAACTCATCTTGATAAGTATTTGCTTCGGAATGACGAGTCGCTGATGAAGAGGCAAAACTGATTCACCCCATTAGGAGCTCGGCCTGTCTGAGGGATCAGTTGCCTGGCAACAAGTATTTGCTTCGGAATTACGAGCCGTTCATGAAGAGGCAAAACTGAGTCACCCCATTAGGAGCTCGGCCTGTCTGAGGGATCAGTTGCCTTGCAACATCTGTTCATGTAGTGCCCTGCGTTTGCGTTAGGCATTGTGGTTCCGACAGGGACCTGATGTTGGCTTGCGTGTGTCCCAGGTAACTCCAAGAAATTCCAGTCGTTACGTCGGAACCAGAACAGATTTGCCGAAGTTGAAGATCATCTTCCCGATGATAAAGGCTCTGCGGCTGACCGAAAAGCAAAACTGAGTCTACCCATTAGGAGCTGGGCCTGTCTGGGGACTGGTTGCCTTGCGACATCTGTTCATGCCCAGCGTAGGTAGCGATTGGCATTGCGGTTCCAAGAGAGACCTTCGTTACGTCGGAACCAGAACAGATTTGCTGAAGGTGATGTTCCATCTCAAGCGTCGCGTCAGAGAAATCACATGCAGATAGCCACCTGTTCCTGCAGAATTGAAAAGAACTGGTATGTCAGCTTAAGTCAATGAGGTATACTGCGAAACAGATATAGAGTATTCTCAGGTAAGACTAGTGGTCCAATTGGTGACTGTCACAAAAATCTCTGGAGCTGAGGGCTTAATAACTTAAAAGAAGACAGATCATTTGGTAAAGACAAGACGATGTACCTTACCCTAAGAAGTCTGTGATACTGAGATTGTATCGGCAGGTGAAGAAATGATACGCCTGCCTTAATATAGTTTCCAAAGGGAAGCCTGGTTTGCTATGAAAATGGTTGAACTATTTCGGTATTTGTGTCCACTTTCTAGTGAAAAACTGTACAAGGCTGTGTTATTAGTTGAGTATTACGGCTTACGGTTACATTATGAATGATAAGTGTACACCGTTTAAAAGTTTGCAGATTACGTTAGAAGGACTCAAAAGGTGCCATAAATAAAGGTGCTGATATTGCGCAAGATATCTGCTGTACAATTATCTTAATTCACGTTCGTCACTGTTTTTCTCTTGTTAAAGGATAGAAGATACAAGATACTGAATATAGTGATAATATTCCAGACCACCAACACCTACAGTCATCCGATCTCAAGGCAAGGAGAGCTCCTGTCATGAAAATCAGATAACTGATAGGTACTCTTACACTATACATTCACTACCTTTCTTTTGAAAATAGGTATTTACACCCTGACTCAAGACAAACTGTTATGTTGATTATTTACGCACACCAATTTCCGTGTCGGGTGGGAATCGAACCCACAACCCGCGCGCGTTTCGGTGTGAGAAGCAAGTATCTTAACGAGCACACTATTCTGGTCTGTCAATATGATTAACTTACTCTTGGTTGCCTCCAAAATGAAAAGCCTTACCCTTTAACTGCTTTGATGCTAAAGCTGTCTTCCTGTTGAAAGGTAGCAGCGGCAAAAATCGCGCTCATATTTTGGTGGCTTATTGCTGACTTTATTCAAAGTCGATGTTATAATAGTTTTCGGCTAATAGGTTAAGACTGTACTCCTGTAAACACTTATTTCGCGCTCGCGTTTGAATATTGAGGCTCATTTTTCCAAACTGGAGGTAATAATAGGTTTTACTCCCCCCGTTTTTCAGTAAGATATTGCAAAGTTAAACAAATTAATATTCTAAACTGAGCGTTATTTGATTTAAGCTTGAACGTGCAAATTCTTTGATATTTATAAATAAACGAATTGTTATAACCCACACTTTGATCATAGGTTATTTGTAATAAATGAGTAGGTACTAACTTCGAAAAATGGACTGAACGGAACTGACAAATCAAAAGTATTGACTTTTAAGTAAATTGAAGCAATACCGCTAGTCACTTAACTCATAGTTATACCATTCAAAACGTTAGATAAGTTCAATGTATTTTAGCATGTCCAATTGATGCTACCTACTGTTACGATTTATTCCTTTTTAAAGAATACCTACATAAGTTTGTGCATCATATACTTTTCGATTTGTATACGAGGGTAAAAGTAAAAATAGTACATGATGACAGAAAAGAATTCTTTTAAAAGTGTTAACGGTTGTAGGTACTTTCATAATAATAGCTTGTTGAGAACATACTAAAATATTCTACAAGACATGGCGTACATAAGTATTTTTCTTTTTAGCCACCGTTAATAAAATAGAAAGTCAGCTTTCGATTTAAAAATTCCTTAAATACGCATTTATATATAGAATTCGTTATTTGTAGGATAAAATATATTTTATATTTTGGTAATCTGAGACGCTTAATTAAGATTTCGCGTTACTTGAACTTGGTAATTGTCAAATTAATTCGAAACGCGGGCAAATATGCAACTGTGTTTAAAGTTACGTAATAAGTCACATTAGTTGCACGTTATTACTAGATAGTGTTAAAAATACAAGATTTATTCAATTTAACTCACTCACCTTACGTGCCCCTATTCTTTTTGGGGGTTAGAAAATCCAAACCTGATTTAATTTGCCCAATTTCAGATTACGCCTCCGCTGCAACACTCCTTCCCGCGCAAACATTTTTCCGCACCGTTACACTTCATCGCGAAAGAGAGGATATTTTTACAGCACTTAAATAGTATATTAATTTCTTACACTAATTTTTAAGTTGCTCACACACGTCTGAACACTAAGAAAAACGACGCTATAATGACGAAATAATGTGGCGCGCTTCTTGAGGTAACAGGTAATCACGTGACCGGTAATTATCGCACGAGGGCGCCACTAGCGTTAGAGAGGAGCTCGCTTGACTCGACGAACACAAGAAAAACGGAAGGCTAATCTCACTATGGATTCCGGATATCGATGACGGAACAAATAATAGGGGGTTATAAGTTTCACTCGTGTACTGTCCGCGAGGTCTAAGCTGAGGTTTACATTTGTATGAGTGATCACTGTGATCAGTGATCATTTGTATAAGTTACGCCGCGTATAGGAACGCACCGCGCCTCAGGCCGATTGTACAAAAGCAAAAAAAAAGGACACGACAAGGACGCGACAAGCCCTAGGCCGAGGTCACACCTACACTATGTGCACTCAAACGTATGCAAAGCTCAGTTAAGGCCTCGCGCACTGTATCTGTGTCATTTTTTACGAAATCTAGAATTAGTGAATGAAACGAATAGTGCGTCTTAACACAGGAATGCACTTTAACAACAAAGTTATAGTTTAGGCATACACTATTTAATAATAATAATAATTGGTGAAAATTATCAACTACATGTCTTATGCCATTAAGTAGTAGACCATGGAGGCTGTAAAGCATCCCAAACGTCATGTTAAAATCTTAATAAACCACAATATTATCCGTGAAAGCGAAAACTTTAAGAAAAACTTCCTTAAATAAATAAAAAGTTGGGTTAGCTACAACTTGCGTTTCACGTTACAGGTCTTGGATTCGATACTCATCCAAGACAGACATTTGTGTGATGAACATGTCTGTTTGTCTTGAGTCTGGGTGTAATTATGTTTAAGTATGTATATACTAAAGAAAAGTATTATATGTTTGTAGTATATCATCAGTTATATGGTTTTCATAGTACAAGCTCTAGTCTATTAAAATCTGTTCTTTTCTCAAAGTTCGCGCACTGGTTAAAAATTCACCTGTACATAGACTATTTATGATAAGATTACAATTGGATTGCACCCGAAGCTAAGCGGCCTTCGCTTAACCGTTGTAACTATGCTATATTTGCCAAAATATATTAAGGGTTAAATCACACTCTGAATCACAATCACTCAATACTTAATGTACTTGTTATAAAGAAAATGCACAACTATCTTAACTATAGTGGAAATAGCTAAACTAAATATAAATAAGTTAATGGCGCTAATTCTGTTGTTCACAAATGAAATTACAATTGGAGAATCACTCTTTTACTAACAGGCAGTGCGAGAATCACTATAGATCACTGCAGCTATGCAAGTTAAGAAATGTGAAACCAGACGCCTTGCGTTTCCACCTTTTAATCGCCCGTGACACATATATGCGACATGTATTTGCTATCCCCAGCGCCATTAAGATACTTGCTTTTCACGGCGCAGGTCGTGGGTTCGATTCCCACCCGAGACAAACATTAGTGATGAACATTTGTGTTTGTGTCGAGTCTGGGTGTAAATATAAATAAAAAAATAAAATAAATAAATATTCTGGGACATTAACACACACGGTCATCTGGTCCCAAGCTAAGCAGAGCTTGTGTTATGGAAACCAGATAACTGGTATATACTATACATATAATACATTTCTTTTGTAAATATATACTTAAAATAGATATTTACACCCAGACTCGATACAAACACAAATGTTCATCGCTAATGTTTGTCTCGGGTGGGAATCGAACCCACGACCTGTGGCGTGAAAAGCAAGAATCTTACCGACCACGCCACCGGCCCGTCAAAGGCCGTCTATTATAAGTATTTATTTACAAAAGAAAAGTATTATATGTATAGTATATACCAGTTATCTGGTTTCCATAACACAAACTCTGCTTAGCTTGGGACCAGATGACCGTGTGTGTTAATGTCCCACAATACTATTATTATTATTATTATTAATGTTTCTTAGTTCAATTTTATATTACTTATAATTTACTTATAATTTGTTGATTCGTAAAATTTTGGTATCAAGTGTTAGGCACAGCATTTGATTTTTGACGGGGCGGTTAAAAGGTTAATCAAAATGTTTTAACATGTAGTCAGAACAAGATGAACTGCAAGGCGTTTAGTTTAACATCCATATTCTTTACTAATATCACAAATGCGTAAGTAACTGTGTACGATATACCGATATTCTAGAAATTTAATACAGACTTACAGCCTTATTCATAAAAAGTAATAAGACCCTTTAGTTAAAATGGACTTTGTTTCTTTCTTACAAGTATAAATTTCAAGATGATTATAAAACTATTTCATCTATAAGCTTAAAATACGTTTATGAATACGGGGGTTAGTCTGCTTTAAAAAGACACAGGATGCTCTTTATCCTAATACCACGGGAGTGAAGAGCCGCGGGCGGTAGCTAGATTACTATATATTTATATCAGTGGTGTTCTTGTTCTGCCTGTTAGTAAAAAATAAGCGATTGTCTAATTTTGATTTAGTTTGTAAACAACTGGATCGAGGCCATTATCCCTTTTAAGAGATCTCCTGGTTTGTTATTTTATCGTTCTGCTTCCATATTAACTTCATTGTGTAGGTACAATAAGAGCAGTTCCGCATTACGTCAGACGAATTCGTGGAAATATAATTCCTGAGTCAGTGTTGGCAATACGAAAAAAAAGTTTTTAAATACTCCCAGTACAATGTCAAGATTAAGATTTAAAATACAAAACTATCAACAGATTATTTCACCTAGTTTATTTACAATTCGTTTTATTGTTTCTAGCATTTAACATGCTTTTTAAAGAACGTTTTCAATGACAAAAATTAGTGTTCGTCCACTTTTTTCATTTTGACGAACTACAAGTACTGTCAGTAAAGTGAATTTTAACTATACTTTTCGTATGGAATCAAGTTACAGCACCTCTTGCGACAACTGTCTATGTCACAAAAATGTTCCACACAGAGCTAGCGAGGATAGTAAACTCGTATTACAGGCACAGATCTAAGGAACTCGAAACCCTAAATCAGATTCCTTTCAACAATTCTTGACTTGTTCTGTCTATTGCCAGGGCCGAGAGCAAGTTATTTACTTGTCACTTTATTACCCAGGTATGTACAAATTTAAATTTGCTCCTTATCGGACGTTTTGCGAAACCGTTCTCAAACTAATAACACATACACATTGCGAATGAAATTATTAGGTCACTAGCTAGTTAAATATGTTACATGGAAATCTAGCGATTTTCTTAGAAAATAATAAATAATCGTTTCATTTCAATTTACAAAAATATCGACAAATACAACTTTTTTGCTCTTAATACAGACACAATTCAATACTGCCTTCGTTTCGGTACGTTTATATATATAAAAAATGGCTACAGACCATCACCGACTAGACGCCAAATATTGAATGTAATTATAATCGTCAAAAGTTGGCATATCGGAGAAGAGAGCTAATGTGATTGATACGTTCAAGTTCTTGAACGAACCATTCAAAATTAGCTTGTGGTAGGGCTTATGTCGTGGCAAGACATAAGTTAGGCGAGCGCAAGTGCCCAGCGGTATCTGGTCGGTGCTGGCTATACTAAAATTTAAAAAATCGAAACAACTGGCAACATTTTTGTATCGCCTCTATGTAATTAACAAACAAAAAGGTACTTTTTGTGTCTATGGTAGAGTGCTAATTATTTATTAATGTACTTCGGAAAATAAATATTCATTTCTTTTACGGCTATATAAAAAACCAGAAGATTTTTATCTAAGACACGATTCTGACGTTTTGACAGTAAATGTATGGAAAATCTGACAATACGTGAAAAATATGCCCAAGATTTATTATCTGGCTATTAACCTTTTAACTACCCGTACTGCGTGTCACTTATGCGACAAAAACAGGTACATGTTTTTTTGTTCCGGTTTCATCCATTACATTTCTGCGCCAAAGATTTTTGACTAGGTGGTTAAAAGGTTAAACAAGCAGCCCTTAAATATTTGAAATGTCTTCTGGCTGTCAGACATTCTAGATTAAAAGTATTTTCATACAATAATGTGACCAAATACAAAAAAGTAAATTGTTTATGTTTTGTCAAAAACTCGAAACAGATTTGAATAAGTAATTGATAGACAGTGATTGTACATTCGGAATTCCATATTTTCCGAGTTACATTTTGAGAATTCAAACACTATAAATATTAGTGACAGGGACTCCTAAAAAAATTATACTTACTTATAGACTATTTATTAAAAAAATACATTGTTCACGCTGTGTACCCGATGGTTACAGTCTTGTTCATAATAATCTTATTAGCTTCTATAGTAAAATGGATTTTGTCTCTTTTTTACTAGTATAAATCTTGCATGACAGACAAAGACAAACGAATTATAAACCTACTTTAGCTATATAAGCTTATAAGACGTTTATGATTAGGTTTATATTTAGGTATATCTTTAACTGGGCAACACTGAATTGAACTCTTTTATCATTTTTTTATAACGCATACCCGGGTACAAGCATTATGTTCATTCATCACATTCACAACACACTTTAAGTAGTGAAAGATTGCTTAACCAGGGATAACTGAAGCACCTCAGTCATAACAATCGAAAAAAACTAATTTATAATAAAGCAACATTTATATCTTGTTATAAGATTAACTTAGACCCAAGTTCAAAAACTTCAGCTGTAATCTAAGTACATAAATATATAAATTATATATTATCTCAAGGTACACACAATCATGGAAATTAATGAAATTATATATCAGTGTAATTAATCTTAAAAAAAAATCTATTCATCTAATCTTCAGCTTCAGCGCTATAACTTGGTCTCTTTTTACATTTTTCATATTTTTAACTTATCACCAGCCATAGTACTCTGTATGGGCTCTTTCTAATTAAACGTTTGGTGGTGTTACTACTAATACACAGTAAGGACTCTGTATCACTAGAATGCCATGGCGATGTCGCGTCAGGTACTCGATACATTATATTGAAATTTTGGCAGCCATGCAATTATATTAAATAGTTTATTTCACGTTTAAACTGCAGAACGTATTTAAATAAAATTTAGTATAGATACAGTTTCTAAGAGAATTAAAACAGGTGAGCATTTTTTATGAAAATAATTCACTGAAACATCGATAGATGACGCTGCGTTTAGAATAAGAAGCCATTATAATTTCGTTCAAAGATTAAATCAGAGCACAGATTTTCAGACAAATTTTCATAGGACTTGATTAAATTTAAACATTTTTACATAAACGGACGGAAACATAATTAAGGCATATTTGGGTGCTACCGTAGTCGATAACGTCACTATAACATTCTAGTGCTAAGGGCACTCGTTTGCACTGGCAAACGCACAAGAAAACATGCCGCAAACACTGTCTATCTATCTATATCACACAGGTATGGGTAGAAAGAGACAGACGCACAGGGAGTAAAATTCGAAAAAGCCCTACAAGAGATCTGCGAAGACCAACTACATATCGACGCGACGGTGAAGATCCAATACCACATAAGTGTGAAATTAGTGAACCGGTAAAATGAGTTTTATGACACAATAAATTGGGCTCACTTTTACTTATTAAGTATTAAAACTTCACCATCGATATAATAATTATTCCAACCTTTACATCTGCGGTAAGAACTCAATAGGTGTAGCGAATTTGAAGTCCTCAGGGAACAACTTTGCTGCGAACGGGTACATCAACTTGTACGATTGACGTATCGTGACGTCAGCGACGCCGGCGATGTCGCCGATCTCTTTCTGACTGCGTTTGTCATCTGACGCCTGGAATATACAAAAAACAATATTTATTTTCGTTTATTAGTGGTGTGACACCCCAGCGCTTCGGATATCCAGGCCGTTAGTCTTGCGTCCGATCCTTTACCGGTCATATCGTCCAACCCGGCTTACCGGATTGTGTAACGAGAACAGAGAGTGAGTTTGCACTATAATATCTACTCCGTATTGTACGCTAGCCGAACTAACGTTAAGTAAAAAATTGGTTGCCTGTAAATTCGGTATACGGGCGAAAGTTTTACGTGACAACGACTTTGAATGGTAAAATAATTTTAATGTGAATATTCATTCGTATAGTAGGAAGAAGGATGAAACATAGTTGAGTGGGAGAGAGACGCAAGGCATTCGGCGGGCCTCTCTCTCGTTCGGTGACTCATCGTAACGTTACCGAGCGTTACACTTTTTCATAAGTGCCTCCCAGCCGCAACCTAATTTAAGACGTTGTCACGTCAAAAAAGTTAAATGTTTTGCTGTATATTTGTCTGTTCTAGCGCAACGCATCTTACATCAGACAAGAATCGACTTCTAGACTGCCGTAGCTTCCATGTTGTTGTTATGAGAACTCAGTATCATAGTTTAATTACAATAAACACCTTGTAATACGCATAAATTTTTATATTGTAAATTATTCTTTTAATTATTTAATATCTACTTGTAAATTCATATAGTATTAACACGAGGGTCGTGTTGCATCACAAATCCGTACACTTATTATTGCATTTGCGTAAACGTTTTGCATGAAACGCAACAAGGTCGAAACATTCAGCAGTAATAATCGATCAGTTTTGATCGCTCGCGTGGGTGATAGTTATGGATATCAGCGCATGAAGCCGTTTGATAAAAACTGACGGGCCGATGGCGTGGTCGGTAAGATACTTGCTTTTCACGCCGCAGGTCGAGGGTTCGATTCCCACCTGAGACAAACATAAGTGATGAACATTTGTGTTTGTGTCGAGTCTGGGTGTAAATATCTATTATAAGTATATATTTACAAAAGAAAAGTATTATATGTATAGTATATACCAGTTATCAGGTTTCCATAACACAAGCTTTGCTTAGTTTGGGACCAGATGACCGTGTGTGTTAATGTCCCAGAATACTAACTGCCGTACTCAGAGATGTCACGTAACTAGAATCTACCATAAAAATAAACTCAATAATGTAAAACAAAATGTCGAAGAATACCGATTGTACGGTCACCTGCTGGCCTCGGTATCAGCTGTGCATTCGCTAGGGCCACTGAATAGATTGCCCGCAATTTGTTGATTTGTCTATAATATAAAAATGAATCGCAAAATGTGTTGGTAAGCGCATAACTCGAGAACGGCTGAACCGATTTCGCTAATTATTTTTTAGAATATTCCTTGAAGTACGAGGATGGTTTTTACGCAGAGAAAAATTAAAAAATTCCTCCGAAACAGCTTGACCCTTTTTTATGAAATCTTATAGGTCGTATTCTGTTTTCGAACCGGGCAGATGGCACTGCTTTACCGGGCGGGACGACGTCTGTGGATTCCGCTAGTGTCAAATAAAAAAAATATAAAATAAATAAATTCTTGAACAATCACCAAAAATAATATCACATATTAAAAAAAATAAGGCCACCACGGCCGAAGCCTACCATCAGTTTATTGTTACCTAAATTGCACCAGCCAGGTACCACATGTGGTCCTACATGTGGTCCCTGGGTTCATATTTCAGATATAAGGTACACTCCCACGGACGAAGGTGACTCAACCCCCAAAATCAGTTATTTAAGCAATTATTAGGTATTTTTATCTAATGATAATTATGTCTGGTATCAAAAAGCACCTTACTAGTTAAGATAGGTGACTTTTCAATAATTAAACATGATAACAATAAAAATATTAATATTTGTTTATCAACACACAATCAGTGGAGGTGACACACGGTTACTCATCAAAGTATGAGTTCCAGTATAAACTGATCTCGCGATGTATAGGATTTCCAAACAGCGAGAGGTCGGCTTATACTGGACTTGTTAATGTATAACTTGACTTGTACCCGTGTGTACACGACCATTCGCCCTTGGATATTAATGTTCTCTTTTATAATGTTCCATGGTGGATCTAGCTCGGTTTTAATGCGATTCTCCAAATTAATTTATATTAGGTTGGCGCTTAGTCTTCGGCAGTCGACCAGTGTAAGTCGTCCAATTGGGCTATACTGTGCCCGGGAGGTTTCGATTCCCGCCCCGGACAATCTTTGTGTAACAACAAAGATTTGTTTTCGGTGTCTGGTGGGTTGAGGGACTACCCTCCGTGCCTCGGAGAACACGTTAAGCCATCGGTCCCGGTTGTTATTTAATGTGTTGGTGAGCGCAAAACTCGAGAATGGCTGAACCGATTTCGGTGGTGGTGGTGGTGATGATGTGGTGGTGGTGGTGGCGGTGGTGATGATGTGGTGGTGGCGGTGGTGATGATGTGGTGGTGGCGGTGGTGATGATGTGGTGGTGGTGGCGGTGGTGGTGGTAATGATGACAGTGATGATGATGAGAATCGGTCGTAACCTATTTTCGGACCCGATAGGTTGAGTGCCACCTACCGGGTCCGAAAATAGATAACGACCGATCGAAAGCAGTGGCTTTATCGGGCAGGAAGACGTCTGCTAGTTGTAAATAAAAAAAATCTCACCATGAGTAATATTCTAGGAAACTGGTGGTGTACTGTAAGGCAAGATATTAAAGTAACAGTGAAATTTATATTTACCTGTGATGCCATATAAATAGCAGCCGCAGCTACTGAGATAGGGCTCCTGCCAGACACAATATCCAGCTCCCCAGCTTTCCTCGCGATATGCGTCGCAGCTCTCTGTACAGAATTCGGAAGCCCAAGGTTTGAACAAAACCGCGACATGAAGTCCGCTGTAGTAATAAGTTCCACAGAAGTCTCCAGAGCCTTGAGGATCAGTTTGAAACATCTGCCGATTTCTTTTTTGCTGATTTTGCTGACTGCGCAGATTTCTTTGAATGTACGTGGAACGCCTTCTTGTCGGCACGCGATGTAGAGACACGCGGAGGCGATGGCATCGTTTGCTCTGCCCTTCAGATTTTTACCATCGTGTACCTGGAGAAAATAAAATAAGTACAGCATAAATTACATGGCCGCTGGTATTATACGTTCAGTGGGTAGCAAGACACCCAAAGGCCGCAGTGCGAATAAAAGATCCTTACTTCAACCCTTTTTACTGTTCCACTGCTGGGCACGGGTCTTCTCTCAACTATGTTACAAGTTGAAAGAGTTTAGGCCTTAATCCACACACGCTGGCCAAGTGAGAGTTAGTTCTTAGATACGCCGGTTTCCTTACGATGTTTTCCTTAGCCGATATTGAGCAGCGGCGATGAAACAATTCACACAATGATGTGGGCACGACCCGGAATCGAACCCGTGACCTTCTTGATATTATATTTCATAGGCGAAGCCAATACCGCTGAGCCACATTCGACTAGTCAGGTAAATACAACAAATAATAATGATTGGGACATCTGATTCCATACTAAGCAGGCTTGTGGAATGATGTTTTTATGGAAACATGAATACTGGTATATATACTATATATAAACTACTATCTTTTTGTAAATACATACTTATGATACATATTTAATAGTGAGCAGTATTAATATGTCAAATGATGAACAAAATCATCCTTTTCAAAGGTAGGTTAACAATCATAGCACATTGTTAAGTGGTGTGTAAATAAGCATGAGAACATTGTGCAACGCCCTTGACAAGCTGTTGTTATCACGCGCAAGGTCTAGATACACTGATAGGCTAGACAAAAGTTGTCTGCTATCATTAATTAACATTACTTGACATAACCATTAAATTATTTAATTAAAAATCTGACAAATACTAGTTATGGTAAATATAGTTATGTTACAAAGTTCAATTAACATTTTCAAGTTTTGTTGTAGGTACACATCAAGGTATACATTCCCAGTATATACACTTTTAAGTCGAGTCTGCTTGCGACCACGACAGGTGCAACCAGTGACAAAACGTAAAGCCAAATTAAAGGTGATCGCGTTAATTGCCCGTTATGATAAATATATATATTCCCAGTATAAGCTGATCTCGGATTGAATAGGATTTCCGTACAACAAGAGGTCAGGGCCCTAATTCACGTATTTTCTTGACACCCCGATCAAGTTGCGTTGCAGTTACAATTAAGTTAACGTCTTAGCGCAAAATGCTATTTATATAATTGTTTAGCTGTCATATCTAGTCTAAAGCGCTCGCGTGACGCGAACTTGACACGAGCGTATCTGACAGCGGTTGTCAAAATTACGAGAATACGAAAACTTAACTGCAACTAAACTTATTTAATTACGTGAATTAGCCTACAGCTTATATTGTTTTATTAGATTGATGTGTAGTCATGTGTACCTAGCATGAGTTGTGAATACCAAAAACGTTTTCTGAATATTATCACAAACCAGTCAAGATAATGAGTTAAAATGCAATAATAATCTACAAAATCTTTTACCAATTCTATTTAAAATCTATTTTATTCTATTTCTAGAATTTAATTTTCTTTGTATCTTTTTTGAAAAATCATATTGATAGGTTCAAGGTTGTATTCAAAAACTTTTTTCTTTTGACGTGACAACGTCTTATAAATTGGTTTGCCGGGTGACACTTCAAGAAACTGCGTTACGCTCCGCTCACGTTATGCGCTCACAATGAGAGCGAGTGAGAGGCACGCGTCCCTTCCACTCGGGCATGGTTAGCCCGCCTAAGAGCGAGAGAGCCAGACATAAAAAATGAAAGGCACGCGTCCCTTCCACTCGAGCACAGTTAGCCCGCCTAAGAGCGAGATTCTTTGTATATATTAATGTTTTAAATATAATTCTTTGTATAAATAAATGTTTTAAATTGTTACTATTATTTCATCCTTCTTCCTACTATACGAATGAATATTCACATTAAAATTATTTTACCACTCAAAGTCGTTGTCACGTAAAACTTTCGCCCGTATACCGACTTTACAGGCAACCAATTTTTTTTTGACTAACTCGTACTAAGGATTGGTACAGGTGGGATTTCAAACTGAATATGACTAATAAATAGTCCTAGTTTTCGGTAAATGTAGCGTATCGATAATATATAATTTAATACCTAAAAATATTCTGGCATGTTGGCGTAGAGTTTAGTGCTAAGCCGGAGGTCGTGGGTAATATTCCCACCCAGGATCTTTGTTTGATGAACATGATTGTTTGTTCTGTCTGGGTGTAATTCATCTATAATATTTATGTATTTACAAAAAAAAAGTATTTAACTAGATCATCAGTTCCTAACACAAGCAAATATAATTGCTTAATTTTGGACTAGATCGTGATGTGTAAAAGTGTGTAAATATTACACACACAGAACAAACATTCATGCTAATCACTCAAAGATTTGTCCTGGGTGGGAACCAAGCCCACGACCTTCTGCTTAGCAGTCAAAGTCACTAACCACTACGCCAGCTTGCCAGTCATGGGAACATAGTTTAAAAATCATAAATGATTACCAAAATATGTTGAAGCATGTAATAATTTCAGTAAATTGCAAATTTCCTTCATGTCAAGGTTGTTAAAATATTTTTGTAACTAAACATTAAAAGAACAATGTCAATGTTGGAATTTCATAATTGAATTTTCCTTAGATTGTTTACTCATAATCTGTGACAAATAGTTTTGTGCATAACACAATAAAACTACTTTACAAATGTACCTATTATTGTGTTTATAGCTAACTTTCACCTGAAACTTTGTCTGCCGACATACTGAATGTATCCATAGGAACCCTATACAAGAATTTTATTGTATTTGTTAATTTTTGGGACTTAACCCACCACCGCAATCCCGTCACTACTGCACCTAAGCCAGTACCATTAGTACGTAATGTCAATAATAAGTTAAAATGCACTCAAATCTACAAACTATTTTACAATCCATTTTATTAAATTTCTAGCAGTTCTAGAAATGAATTTGAACATGCATTTTAACAAGTTCAAGATAGTGTTCGAAAACTTTATTGTAATGTTGAACTCGGTTAAAGGTGCAGGATCGACAGCGGTGTGAATAGGTTCGAGATTAGAAACCGATCGTCCTGGGACGCCTAAACTCTCTTGGATGCCGTACGAATTTAATCAGAAAGATAATAGGAGGTGGGAAAGTTAGATTGTCCACTTCCCTCCGGACAAAACGGGTGCAAAACATCATACAGAAAAAGAGAGGTTTAGTTTGCCTCATAAAAATGGACTAAGCACGAATATAATGTAATCTAAGGGGACATAATAGAGCTGGTTTGAATAAACAAAATTTTAACCAAATCGATTCAGCCCTTTTGCCATGAAAGAGTATCAACCATTCATTTACTTAAAATATACATTTTTTTATCCTAAAATAAGCTTGCGCTTGACCTCTACTTTCCTACCTAGCGTTAAGCAATAATAAGGTCTACGATGAAACGCGCTTACCCAGTACCTAAGTAACGATACACTTGTCAGTTGAAAACAGGCAGATTATAACTATCGGAACACAGGTGTAGGCAGAAAATTCCACAACACGCAAAAAGTGGAATATTCTTAAATAAATAATTAATATTCTACTAAACCAGCCCACAGTCCCTTTAATAACCTGCTCCTATATCACACACTTAACAAATTTAATTATATGTATACACAAAGCTTTCTCATGAATCTTTGCTTGAGCTTTTCATGTACTTTGATGAAAACTGCATGAAAGCAACCTTTTATTTCAGTAGCTTTTTATTTATAGCTGTGCTAAGCTATGCACTAGCTTCCGCCCACGGCTTCACCCGTGTGGTACTTATTGGGATAAAAAAATTCTGTGTTAATCCAGGCCATAATCTATCTCTGTGCTAAATTTTATCCAATTGTGTCCAGTAGTTTTTGCGTGAAAGTGTAACATACATCCATAAATTCTTACTATCTTTCGCATGTATAATATTAGTAAGATCCATTTATTTCAGGCAACAAATCTAATTACTACTCCAACATCTTCAATTAAAATAAACTTTTTTAAATTCACCACTAACATAAATGCACATACATACATACACAGTGGAATACTAAGAAAAATGAACATGAAACTGTTCTTGTTTCGGGTTTGTATGTAGCTTTTATATACCGTTTGCAATTGTAAAGATGCTTCAACTTTTACATGTGTGCTGTATGCCTCCCCAAAAACAGGCAGAAACGATTTAGTACTAGAAATTGCATATAATACCTTCCATGTTAAATGCTCTAAGGTGGAGTACACTTTATTTAAATGTGGTGATGTTACTATACTAGAATACTAAGAAATGACAACTTACCTGTTTAAACAAATTGTTAGCTCTGTCAACAATTGTTTTCGGTAAATTTATCCTGTCCGCCATTGTACTGATTTCTCTGAATGCATTCAACAAAGCCCGATCTGTGCTGCTAATATTCCTTCTATTTTGGTACTTGGATACTCCAAAACTGTCAAATGAGGCATCTCCTCGGCCTGGTCCGATGATTGTTGATAGATCTCCACCAGACAAAAGTGGGTTTTCAGGTCCACCCACACGGGATGGGTCAACTCCAGACTTTTCGTTGCTGAATGTACGCCACTCAGAACCAACATCTATGACTCTGGAAGAATAGATATCAATATAACAATTATAACAACCCAAACCGCACAAAGCTTGCACTGTGGGGAGCGTGTGAATTTATATGTTGCAAAATATCTATAATTACATACAAATTTAAGACACATAAATATTGTAAAATTGTAAAAAACTAAATGATTTTGCATTTGTAAGATGACCAAATTAGGAGTTATAGTAAGCTGTCTTGTATAGCTGCAACTGGTATTGTCTGTATTACAATAATATATCAAAGTATTTCTAATGTACAGTGGGTATTGATTTCGGATCAAATAAACCTTGGTACCTATTCAACATGTTAGAACATTGTTAACTTATTACAACTTAGACAATTTTTTACTCTCATGTTCTTTTGATATAGCGCTATGGTATTACCTCAGAAGCAGGTACCTACCTACCGTAATTGACACCTCCTTCACACAATTTTCAAATTTCCATGTTGCTCAATTATACCCAATTATTAATTGACCTCCAAATAATAGAAATCAAATACATCACTCGCATTAGTTCACCAACTTTGTTATTATTACAACACAGCATCATTGGTGGAAAGCTCAGTGCGTTTCGTAAATGTTGCCAAACAATTGTTTTGTCTCGTGTACTCACCTGTCTCCGACCACAAGCCCGCATTCCGAGCATATCATGTCTCCAGCCCTGTAATCCTCGATAAGCGGGGCATCTGGATGCGCATAACATACCACCTTATTTGCTTCAATTCTAAAACCACAATAGAAAGTCGGATCATACATCAACAAGTAGAAATCACGTACCTATCGGGTAACAACTTTGCCGCGTTTTTACTACACTTTATGTACCGTGGTCGAAAACTTACTTACAAACATGTTTAATATTAATTTAATTCAGCTGTATAATACATAAATTACGGCGGTAAACCGAAGCAATAACAAAAATAAATCGGAAAAACAGACCTCGACGTGCTCGCCATGATTGTCAAGTTACCACAGACAATTAGTTTCGTTTGTACTTTTTTTTATTACATAGACTAACATTGTAGCATAATGTCATTCTCAGAATGAGAAGTGTTATTCTGAGTCGCTAAAAATCATAGACAACTGGTAATTCGTGTTTGATTTAAAAAGGTACACACACTATAAGCACTAAGGTGCCACACTAATAAATGGTACATTAGTAATGGAATAACTACAGAGCGATAACGGCGGCCCGCCTGTGTGGCTTTTGATTCTAAAGGGCCTGCATACAACTTACTCCTACCTAACTGGCCTAAACAAGGTTTTCAAATTAGGCTTGAAAACGAAGACGTCCTCTCAACTACAATTTTTAATACACATTTGAGTTAACGTAATGGATCGGGATGGTACTTGTATGGAACAAGTACCATCCCCATCCACTACGTTAACATTTTGAAACCAATCCTCTTTTAAGACCGTCCAGTATCCAGTAATGGTAGGTATGCTGTAAAAACATTGGCAGGATGCCATTAGAAATAATGTTATATAAATAAAAAATAAAATAAAATGGCATCTTGTCAAATATTTTGCGTGAACCAACCAGTATTGTCTAATCTAACCTTAGAGTTGAGTTAGAACCTTTTTGGAACTTACCTCACTAGGTAGCAGTGTTGCCAGATCTCCTGATTTATCAGGATATTTCCTGATTTGTGTGAGATTCTCCTGATCTACTGATTTTACTGTAAAATCTCCTGATATTTGTATTAAAAAATAAAAACATAGGTACGTCTATAGAGTAAATAACAAAAATAACGTATGAGACCTACCTACTAATTTTCAATAGAATAGATTTTGTTTACGGAGTAAATACTAAATAAAATTCTCTAACCGAATTCAGGCAAGAGTAGGTAATTTAAAGAAGCGTGTTAATGCAAGGAACCTGGAACCTCATTGAAGAAAGGCGCCAACTCCATCTTCAACTCCTGGCAACCAGCAACACAACAGTCCTTGAAGATATGAGGCTGCAATATAGACAGATTCGCAGAAAAATCTACCGCAGTACGCGTCGTGACAGACGAATATGGGTTGATGGTATTGCGGATTGCGCCCAACGCGCTGCCAACTCCGGTAATTTCAGGGAGGTCTACAACGCAACGAAATCCTTGACTGGTAATCGGAACCAGAGGAGAAAGCCCTTGAAAGACAACAGAGGCCAGTTGATTGTGACATCAGAGGGACAGCTGCAACGCTGGCGGGAGCACTTCAAGGAGATTTTCCGTGTCTCGAACGACCCCGTTACGGCGATCACAACTGCTGCCAGCTTGCCTGCGCAACACTTGGACATTGATGTGTCTCCCCCCACACAAGAGGAAGTAGTAAAGGCCATCCGGTCACTGAAAAACGGAAAAGCCCCGGGAGTGGACCTTATCACAGCAGAAATGCTGAAAACTGACCTCCCTACTGCTGCAAATGTGTTGACGCCCCTTCTGGGGAACATCTGGTCGTCCGAAGAGTTACCCGATGACTGGAATAAAGGCCTCCTCATCACTGTACCGAAGAAGGGAGACCTCAGTGAATGTGGCAATTGGAGAGGTATCACTTTGCTCTCGATCCCGTCCAAGATACTCTGCAGGGTTATCCTGAACAGGCTGTCGGGGGCCGTTGAACCTCTCCTTCGCAAAGAGCAGGCTGGTTTTCGACCCAACCGATCGTGTACGGACCAGATTAACACATTGCGCATAATTCTGGAACAGGCATCAGAATGGCAGAGGGAAATGTACTTGACCTTTGTGGATTTCGAAAAAGCCTTCGACACGCTGAAATGGAGCTGTATCTGGGACCGCCTTTGTAAAATTGGAGTCCCCGAGAAAATCACGAATATAATTAAGGCCATCTACGGGAAGTATTCCTGTAGGGTAACTCACGACGGCCTCGTCTCGGAGGACATACCGGTCCATGCAGGTGTACGCCAGGGGTGCCTTCTCTCACCTCTCCTCTTTCTTGTCGTCCTTGATGGCATCATGTATAATACTACCAACAGCAAGCGCCGCGGCATAGAGTGGGGACTATCCAACGTATTAGAAGATTTGGACTATGCCGATGACTTATGCCTGTTGAGCCACACACGCGCTGACATGCAAGCCAAATTGGACGACCTACGGCGAGAGGCTTTAGAGACGGGACTAAAAATTAACATCCGGAAAACCCAGGAAATGAGGTGTGGAGCAACAAGCTCGTTACCTCTGCTCATTGGCACAGAGAGGGTAGATAGAGTCCACGAATTTACCTACCTGGGTAGTGTCGTGTCAGCAACAGGAGGGACCGAAGAGGACATCGCTTCGAGGATCGCCAAAGGGAGGGCAACCTTCGCACGGCTCCGTCCTGTGTGGCAATCGCGGAAGCTGACTAGGAGAGTTAAGCTCAAGATATTCCGGTCCAACGTAAAACCCGTATTGCTGTACGGATGTGAGACGTGGAAGGTCACTAAAGACATCTCGCGCCGGCTCCAAGTCTTTATCAACCGCTGTCTTCGCCGTATTCTCGGTGTACACTGGCCCGAGAAGATCTCTAACGTAGAACTGTGGGAACGCTGTGGTGAGACTCCGATCGACCAGCAGATCAAACGCCGCAAGTGGAACTGGATCGGTCACACGCTCCGAAGGGATCCCGATCACATACCGAGGCAAGCTCTCGACTGGAATCCCCAAGGAAAGCGGAAACGTGGCCGCCCTAAGCAATCCTGGCGACGGACTATCACAGCAGAAGCTAAGGCGATAGGGATGACCTGGAGCGAAGTAAAGCGCGAAGCTCAAGACCGTTCTAGATGGCGACGTACTGTGGACGCCCTCTGCCCCATCCAGGGGTCATAGGACATTAAGTAAGTGTTAATGCAATGCATACTGTACCTATCTATCTAAGGCCTAAACTCTTTTAACTCGCAAGATTGTTGAGAGAAGACCCGTGCCCAGCTGTGGGACACTAAAAAAGGGTTGAAGTGATATTAAAGTTAAGTCTATTTCTTCACCAGGACATCGTGGTTAAAAAAATACACAAAGAAATAAATCATTTAACTTGATAGGAATTACTAAAAAATAAATACTTAATCTAACTATTTAAATCTCTTAATTACTTTTGCGGTTACAATTTGATATGTTATAGTATACATTAAAATTTTGCATGTAATAGATGTCGTTTAGTTTTTTGTTTGAAGCAACTGGAGACAAAAGACGTTATAATATTATCTAGATTTGCACCGCAGTAGCAAGACTATTTACACAAATTAATTTAATATGGGCCTAATTGAAACATAAATTGAACACCAGTTATTTATTGTAGAAATTTGGTCTAAAATTGTGCTGAAAAGTAAAAATTGTTTTAATTTTTAAAAACAAAGCTAAAAAGTCAAATGTATGAAAATTATTAGTTATTGATTATGAATATCGTAAATGTAAATCAATATTTTATTCATTTCCTGATTTTTCAGGTCAATCTCCTGATTTTTTTTCTATTATTTCCTGGATTTTGAAATTTTGATCTGGCAACACTGCTAGGTAGGTTCCAAAAAGGTTCTTAGGAGGCACAACTATTGGCAAATTTTTTTACCTATTTAAGAATTTAATTAAACGGTCTCCTGCCATAAAGTTTAAGTGTTAAGTCAGCAAAAGGGTTCGACTATTTTATTCAATTCTTCAATCCATCTTCTGCACAATCGGAAAAGTAGAAAAAAAGTCATTTAATCATTTAATTTTTTTTTCCCTCATTGTCACCACTTGGCCAAATCAAAGGCTCCGCGTCTGACTGTAAGTTCACGGTATAATGTCAAAAGCTACTGAACGGATTTCCATGCGATTTTCATATATAGAAACTACGTAAATAGTAGGTAGATACGTAAAATATACGTAAATTCTACTTAAACAAACGAATTCAAGCCTTCCCTTGCCTAACTTTTACTAAACAAAAACTTGTACGTACAAACATATTAATATAAATAATATAAAATGAATAAAAAACACAAGTAAAATAATTTCAGATTCATAGACACAGTTTTTCCGCCTCAAGCAGCAGGCCTCTGATGGACGTAATCCGCCAATATTACAATGGAATAATATTATTAAATTATATACCTATTTATTATTATTTACACAAAATTTTCTTACACCACCATATTATTGGTACATAACAATTTATAAATAAGGCATAGATTAATTAATATTATGGTAATAAAATACTGCCACAGTCTAGAAGTTTCTTTACGTTGTGATACTACTGCGAAGTGCATACCTACGTACCTACTAAACCTGTATTTTAGTTCAGGAAAATGCCACCGCACTCAACAAGCGCTGAAGCTTTCAACATTACGTTGATAGTCGATGATATTACATTTTGTAATTGTGATTAACAAGTTAAAGACTTACATATTGAAGTTAACAATTACACATTAAACGATTAACTAAACAATTGGTAAACCTGTATCTGTACCAATATCATAATGACGATGTAACAATCGAGTAGGTATGTAATGTCATAATCAGAACAAATGGAATGCTTAAAGATTTCGTATTGGTAACGTTTCTGAGGCAGTAGGTCACTGTAATATGACATTTTGAGTTGCCTACAGAGAAAACAGATGGTTAATGATGACCTTGCGAAATGGTAATACAAGGTTCCTTGTGTATGTAGTAGGTATATAAACAGGTTAGTAGGTAAGTTAGTACTTAAAAAGAACACCGTTCTAGTGAATAGAGTCCCTTTATCTACTTATACATAATTAGGTACTTTTAGAAAATATAATACGGATCCTAGTATTGCGTGCGTTCCTCTCTGCGGAGGTACATGAACAGTTTCTATGCATAAACTGGTTATGTTATGTGTGTAGCTTTTATTTACGTTCAACTTTTCCATATCTGCTGTACCTCGCCGTCGTCGCATCCCTCAAAAACTGGCAGAAACACTTTATTACTGGAAGTTGCGTCTAAAACCTCGCCTGTGAATGCTCTAACCAAGTACATACATACAATCACGCCTTTTTCCCATGGGGGTAGGCAGAGACTAGTAGCTTATAATTACTCTATCTATAGTAACTAAGTATATTGTAAATGCACTGGACTGCCAAATACAAGATTTTCAGAGGTTTTTGTTTTTTTTTAACTTGCAGTAAAATGTGAATTTACATAAAATGTTCATTACTCTGTAATTCTTTAGCACCATTTATACTAGTATAGCATTATAATATTATCCGTGCACAAATTATTTCTATGAACTTTATAGTTATTTAATTGAAAGAAACAGGACCACACAATCAAATAACAAATCGCTAACAAAAATATAAGTTAGTAAAAGAAAAAAATCGGATCGGATCATCCAAATTAATTTCATCATAATTTCGTACGTTGCTTGCACCTCAGCGCCGCCATTGCAAAAATAACTTGCATCAACTGTTGCATTCGCTGTAAGGTCACTAGATATAGCTAAAGGCAACCCAAGGAAAACTGGCTATGTGTTCAATTAGAGAGGCATTTGTTTGGGCAGGATTCTGGCGGTATAAGGGCTTGGTTTTCCGTGCACTTATTTTGAAATAAGTACCCTTGCTAAGTGAAATAAGATGGCCAAAAAAGTATATGAATCACAGATAATATAAATGACTTTACCTACAGTCGAGTGTATAAATTTTAAAATCTGTATATTTCCAAGAATTGAAAGATTTATGAAAACTAGTATTATATTATCTGTGATGAAAACCATCAAAATTATCTTATTTTGAAATGAAAGTATTTTATAACGGGTTTTATCGCGGTTTATTTTAGATTTTAAATCTAGACGTTTCAAAATCTTTTCTGACTTCATGGTATCTGAAAAAATTATTACGAAAGAAAATACTATTATCATAATCATAATTACATTCATTTGAGCGACTTAATACTAAGTAAACAACCGAAAATTCAAAAATATCTGTTTAGGCACAACCAAAATTATTTAAACGAAGTGATTTGTTTACTAGCAGTACCTAGGTACCTACTTACGTACGGAGAGTTTAGGAAAAGTTCCATGGTAGGTAGGTTCCACGATTCGGGATCTTAGAAAAAGAACTTTTCGCAACCTGTAGAGTTCTTTTTATACTTACATAATAAACAAGTGGTACGAATTGAGAGCTCCCATCCTCATTGATGGCACCCCAGAAGTGCGATATAGATAGACTACCAGCAGCGGTTACCTAAATCCTTTCTTAGCGTTCCCAGAGCGGAACCTGTGCCAAATTCGGACTCTCGACATCCAACAGTTTGGGTTGTGCGTTGATAAGTCAGTCAGGCAGTTACTTCTTTACAGGGAGAACGGGAAATGCTGTATCATACCTTAAATTCTACGTTATTTGAGCCATATGCAATAGTACTGTGACGTATGAATTTTGATAAATCGTTTAGAAATAAAATGAAGCTTAAGTAACCCCTACAAAATAAAATATATTATTTTCAATTTCTTTTTAGAGAACCCTAACTTTAGTATTGTCTTGTCTTATATTTACGCGAATATCACACATTGAAATAAAACTACTTTTTAACGGATTCTATCGCGGTTGTTGTTAGATTTTAGATCCCGACATTTCAAAGTCTTTTCAGACTTCATGTTCACGGGTGGACTGAGGTATTTGACGTCCAAAAATATAGATGGACGTCAAATACCTCAGTCCACCCGTGAACATGAAGTTTAAGCTTGTATCATGTTTTGTTGTGCAGTGCAGACGCCCAGATAAAAAGACTGTGCGCTTCTAAGAAACGCACCTTAACTCAATAGATACCACGCAAAACATGCCGCTAACGGAAACTATTACGATAAAAATATGGGGTAATAATACTGATGACGCCATTATCTCATAATTGCAGATAAATAATTAGTCGACGTAGTTTCGCACGTACACGCGTGCAAATATGTAACAACATTGCTAAATGTAAAGATTAAACATGAAGTTTGCGAGTAGGTACCTACTTACGTTCTAGAAAGTTCATAAATATACTTACATACCAACTTGATTTTGTATTATATTTTTGCACAATACTGTACCTACGTACACTGTTAAATTACCTATTGAAATTGAACTCCAACATTATAAAAAACACGAAATACAAGAAAATCCAAAAATTGGCCGCCACGCGTTATAATAGCACCCGAATTGTCGAAAATAATTCCGACTACGTTCTTATACTCTGATGAGTACATAGTCGGAATAAAAAAGACATAATTAATGTATTTGCGCATAAGACTGATGAGTTCAGGTTTCTTACATAGTATTGTCTTAGATTTACGCGAATATCACACATTGAAATAAAACTACTTTTTAACGGATTTTATCGCGGTTTATTTTAGATTTTAGATCCCGACGTTTCAAGTTTTTGAAATGTTGGGATCTAAAATCTAAAAAGTAGTTTTATTTCAAGGTTTCTTACAATACAAAATTTTCTTACACCGATAAGAGCCATGTTGATAGTCTGTGATACTGATAATATAGAGTTCTATTCTATTGGTAATGTATGGTCAACAATAATGTGTTACGCCTCTAGCCCATTGACGAAGTGAATTACTTACTTACTGTAAGTACAAATTCCTAAGCTAGTATGCTAGGTGTCACAAATCTTGCATCGATGCACCTCGGACAGCGGGATTACTTCACTTTACCCAAGTAATTATTAGTAGGTATACACTTACCTACTTAAAAAAACTTATTCACCACCCGCCAAAAATCTTTATAAGGATGTAATTAATTTACAAAAAGAAACTCGTACTCGTACACAAGCATTGCATAATTTGGGACTAGATGGCGCTGTGTGTATGTATAAAATATTATTTATTTATTTATGTGTGTAGGTAATAGTAGGAGACGCAAACTCTTTTGTTACAACTTGTGAACACAAAATCAGAGGTCTTACGGTCTTGTTCATAAAAATCTTTGACTCTTTATTTAAAATGGACTTTACACTTTCGCGTTTCATTATTAAATATATATGTTTATCATAACGGGCAATTAACGCGCGACTCACCTTTAATTTGGCTTTACGTTTCGTTTTTTGTCTGCTTGCGACCACCACAGGTGCAACCCGTGACGAAACGTAAAGCCAAATTAAAGGTGAGCGCGTTATTTGCCCGTTATGATAAATATATATTTTTTAAATGGACTTTGTCTCTTTCTTGTTAGTTTAAAGGTCAAGATGACAAGCAAAGACAAACGAATTAGGTATAAACCCATTTTAGCTTTCTTGAGGTTTTATGATGTTTATGGGTTATTCTACTAGATTATCATAAAATTTATAGTATGGGTTTATAGACCTCAAGATCAATTCGAAATCTGACAAAAAGGAATCAAATTACACATAATTTTGCAAATCTTGGTAACAACTCAAGTTAGGACGGGCCAGTGGCGTGGTCGGTAAGATACTTGCTTTTCACACCACAGGTCGTGGGTTCCATTTCCACACAAGTCAGACATTTGTGTAATGAACACGCCTGCTTATCTTGAGTCTGGGTGTAATTATCTAGGTATATTTAAGTATGTATTTACTAAAGAAAAGTATTATAAGTAGTAAGTAGTACCTACCAGTTATCAGGAGCTTGTACTATGGAAACCCTGCTTAGTTTGGGATCAGATGACCGTGTGTGTTAATGACCCACTATTTGTACCCACAGAGCGCTAATTAATTCGCGTATTTGAAGGTCTACCAAGGCACGAAGTGATCAGTCCAGACTGGTCTAGTGCCCAACCTACGATGGTACTAATTTGGAATAACTTATAAAAAATTAAAAACCTTAATATTCTAGGGACCAGGTCGCCATAGAAATAGCCCTAGATAAACCCATGCCGTCTATTATAGGCCGACCGTTTAACTCGCGTATCGCCATCTGAGGTACAAAGTCATTAAACATTAATTAAATCTCTTATAGAAGTATTTAACTAGACGGGCCGGTGGCGTGATCGGTAAGATACTTGCTTTTCACGCTGCAGGTCGTGGGTTCGATTCCCACCCGAGACAAACATTAATGGTGATCATTTGTGTTTGTGTCGAGTCTGGGTGTAAATATCTATTTAAGTATTTATTTACAAAAGAAAAGTATTATATGTATAGTATATACCAGTTATCTGGTTTCCATAACACAAGCTCTGCTTAGCTTGGGACCAGATGACAGTGTGTGTTATTGTCCCAGAATATTTATTTATTTTTATTATTTTATTTATTTAACCACAGATAAAAGTAATGTAAGACTATTTGTCAATAATATCCATATCGCTTGAATCATCATGACTGTCTGAGCAGCTTGAGGAGTCAGAATCTTGGCGATAGGCGATACGTGAGTTAAACGGTCGGCCTATAATCATTACACTATGCACTATGCTATAAATATAGTTGTAAGGTGTTTCAATTGAATTTAGTGCAAGTTAGCTTACGTCCATTTAATATCTACCTAGTCGTTTAACAACTTAAGCTGATGCGGTCATACGTAGATATTGCGCGTAAATCAATATGATTAGATTACAATGTATCGATAAAAGGTTATCTAGGTACCAATAATTATTATTATCTTTATTAAAAGGACTTGGTACAAAGAATGGAAGCGGCCATATTAAACATTCATTAGAAATTTAGAAAACTATGTAGGACATTGTAAATTATTTTATCAATTAAAACCACAGATAATATACCTAATACTATATTAAAACATAACATTTACCCTGTATAATTTTAAATGTATACCATTTACTTACGAAACTTAGATTAGTGGAACGCAGGTGGTTTAACACACGCTTTATGTAATACTTTTAGTCCTTTGATTAACTATCTCATAGGTGTTTTAAATTATCCATATCAAGTTTACATGCAGGTGACCTAGGTTAGATCTCACGACTCATAAAAAGCTCTCCTTTAACGTTTCTCTATAAGCATAGAAGAATAATATACCAAGAATGCCAGCTCCCTAGATTTAAGCAAACATTGCTTAAAACTATCGTTGCCAGTATAGTAGTTTTAGTTCGACTATTTATTTTAAGATAGCGTTACTTCAATCAGCGTGCCATACCCTGTAGTGCCATCTGTCTAAATTACTATGAAACTCTAACTCAATGTAAATTACGTACTTATTTATTCTAATCTTATTTATCTATGCTTATGTGTGTTTAAGCGTAGACAAGACAGACGGGCCGCCGGCACCGACGTACGTATTTCCTATAGTTTTCTTTCATATTCATTCATCTTTATAACAACTCTCCACACGATAATAATAATAATATACCAGGACATTAACACACACGGTTATCTGGTCCCAAGCTAAGCAGATCTTGTGTTATGGAAACCAGATAACTGGTAAGTATGTACTATACTTAAATAATACTTTTCTACATATAAAAGACAATCCCACCCAGACTAGAAACAAAGAGACATACTTCACACAAATGTCTGTCTCAGGTGGGAATCGAACCTACGACCTGCAGCGTGAAAAGCAAGTATCTTACCGACCACACCAATGGTCGCCACGAATTACAATTTACAATCCAGTCTAATTGCTTTACAATACATTACAAACGAGTAATATAAATAGAACAGTTGCACACAACCTTGAACGGTGTCTTGGCATTGCCATCTAGCTGAGGTAGGTAGTTATTATGAATTTCACCGTTATGAAATGTTGCGTACTGAAATATATTGCTAAAGAAGTTGCGTCGTTTAAGATTTCGACGCAAATCTGTATTGTTTGTTTCTAATCGTAATCTTAACAGTTACCTTGTACATCGTAATTCATTGAATGTAACCCAAAAATTACTTACACCGCAGAATCAGAACACAGAATCAAGCACTATTTATTTATTTATTTATTTGGAGAACAAAAACAGTTAAAACAATGATCTAACAATATTTAAAAGATTAGGTAAGTACTTATAACGTAAACACACATTATCCACAGCCCACAGCTAAAAAATGATTACGTACAATTATTATGCAGTTTGGAACAATAGCAGATAAGTAACGCAGGTATGCAGATCCCTAATAATATTATAATCCACGTGGACGAAGTCGCGGGCGTCCGCTAGTTTTGAATAAATAAATAAATAAAAACTGACATATTAAGTACTTGGATCACCTTTTTTGGAAATTATATTAAATTGGTCCCAGTAATAGATAATTTTTATTACAAAAGAACTAAAAATATATATAAAATATTTATCTAGATTCGAACTAGAATCATATGGTTTCATGACTTCCCAATCTACCACCTGAGCTAGGTGGCGAAATTAGTATCTGTATTCTAATGACATTGTAGCAGTTTTTCATTATTTAAAAACACGAATAAAACGATGTTTTCTCCAAATGAAAGCTATCTAGATCGATTAATCGCCCCCGAAACCAATACTAAATTTCATGAAAACCGTTGTAGCCTTTTACGAGATTCAGATTATATTATATATAAATAATAATAATATTCTGGGACATTAACACACACGGTCATCTGGTCCCAAGCTATGCAGAGCTTGTGTTATGGAAACCAGATAACTGGTATTTAATATACTTAAATAAAATACTTTTCTTTTGTAAATATATAATTATAATAGATATTTACTTAAAGTTACCTATTTAAATACAAGAATTGGTCGTTTAAAGGTATTAAATAGATTATCACGAAATTTTGAGAGCATAGGTAGATGAGAAAGTCAAAAAAATATTTTTGAAACAATTAAAAAATAGCTGACTTTTGTGGCTGTGAACATCTGTGGCTTATTCCTTTTTTTGCCATTTCGATATTCGTAATTCAAAATATTTTTTTCGCGACCTGCTTTATCACTAAAACGATACATAAAAAAACTCTGTATCTTTTGTATGACTGTGGGGCAATTTAAATGCTGTGAAAATTACTTTGGAGAGTAATTCCAACCGTCTAGTAATAATAATATTTATACATAATAATATTCTGTGCTCCAACCATTTAGCTGTAAATTTACCTTTGGCTGTAAACCTGAACACATTGGAAGTCAGATAAGCGAAGGATGGCAATGAAAAGAGGCATTGGTAAATAGCTAGGTAGGTAGTTAATACATATTTCTGTCGTTCAGACTCTTTGTAAATCCTTACTAATATTATAAATGCGAAAGTAACTGTCTATCGCGCTTTCACGACAGAACTACTGAACCGATTCGGATGAAATTTAGTATGAAGATAGCTTGAGACCCGGGGAAGGACGGGGAGAAGCGGGGGCGGAACCGTGGTAGGAAAGAGGTAATTATTCCAGGAAAATCAAACATCTCAAAAAAATAATATGATCAAGAATGTTTGACTCCATTTCCCGTTATTTCGTGGAATTAATCCCGATAGATAATAACAATAGGAAAATTTTCCTGTTTCATAATGTGAGAGTGACGTTATATAGTTCGCTTGACGCAACACTTCCTTAGTCACCTCAGTAACACTGTTATCTAGAACAACCGTTACATGAATAAATAAATAAATAATATTTCAGGACATTAACACACACTGTGATCTGGTGTGTGTTAATGTCTGTTCTGGTGGTTTGCAGAGCTTGTGTTATGAAAACCAGATAACCGGTACATACTATACATATACTACTTTTCTTTAGTAAATATGTACATACTTAAACATAATTACACCCAGACTCGAGATAAACAGACATGTTCATCACACAAATGTCTGTCTCGGGTGGGAATCGAACCCACGACCTGCGGCAAGCAAGTATCTTACCGGCCATCAGACCACCGGCCCGTCAATGTGTATTATGTTTATTGTTAACCTATTTTGACGTATAGATTTTTTATTTCATATTTTATTTCAATATTTTAGATCAATTATAATTGAATGAGTGAATCGGTACATTGGGCTGGCGCGTCCCATCGTAGACTACATCATTGCTTAACATCAGGTAAGTTGTAGTCAAGCGCCAGCCTATTCAAGAATAAAAAATATTGAAATATAAGGTCGAGGGTTAGATCCTCGGTCGTGCCTGCACATCTTTGTATGAATACCCAATATCTATTTTGCATCTGTTTGTCTATATTTGCTAACCTCTTAAATTATGCAATGGATTTTGATGCGGTTTTCATATTTAGGGTAATAATATTTGGGTTATTTTTCATATTTTTAAGATTTTTTAAGTAAGGTTATATTTTTTTAAATACTGAAATAGGCTTGCGATTGACTATAATTTGCCTAATATTAAAGTTAAGGTTTTTGAATTAGGTATCTATTAAATACAAAATACCATTTTAGGGACCAAGTAGGTAGGTTTACTTACTTGGATTACTTGGGAGCATAGAAAAAAAATATCTGGAATTAGTTCTTACAAAAGAACTACACATAATATTTATCGAGAAAAATATGTTATTTTTCTGAGAAGATACAATTGAGAGTATTGCAAAGAATTTTCTCGATCAATCCCAATTTCATGCAATTACACCCACTTCGTGAAATGATGATTGCCTCTTGATTTCATTACACAAATGTAAATCAATAGATATAATTTCGTTTCTACGAAGAAACTCTTTTATTTGGATTTGTTTTCGTGTTCGTTACGTATCTATTCAAGAAAAATAATGTCTGCCAAATGCGAGTTGGATTTGCACACGATCCGGGTTCCGCATTTCTATAAAATGTTATTATTACATTACATATTGCCTGAGTTTTATGTATTAATTCCTATACTTTTCAGGGTGCTGTACTCTCACTCTGTTGCCCTTTTTTAATACAGTTAAATTTTTCCCCTGACAATAAATAATTATCCAATTGGTTAGTCGTTTGAGAATCATAATAATAATATTCTGAGATATTAAAACACACGATCATCTGATTTCTAACTAAGCAAAGCTTGTGGTATGGAAACCAAATGATTGTTACACTATACTACTTTTCTTTGGTAAGTAAATACATACTTATAGTACCTATTAGATAATCACACCCTGACTCAAGACAAACAGACATGTTGATGCATATAATGTCTGTCTTGGGTGGTAATTGAACACGAACTGCGAACGGCGTGAAAAGCTGAAATTTGTTACTGGGCGTTTACACTGCACTACAAAACATGATACAAGCAGAGTCTTATCTCTTTCTACTCATCCCTGAGTGATAGAGAAGTACATAGCTTGCAACTTGTTTTCTTGTGAATGTTTCGCCAGTAGAAACTAGGTTCTAGGCTTAGAACAGAAAAGCTTATCGGATCCTTAGAAGTGGTTAAAGAGCTCTGTTGCAACACTTGCAACCATTCATGTACGGAACTCTAAAATAGTAATTTTACTAAGTAGATACCTAATTGCGAACCCCGCTGTGACTGATTGTCATCAATTTGCTTTATTAGTTACTGTGTCAATATTTCAATAGAAAATTCATGTTATTAAGTATACTTAAGAAACATATACAAACATGTTTAGCTAACTCGTTAACTTCTCGCGTTCAAAAAACAAAAAGACACGCAAACACACATCGGTCCTTCGCGTGAAGAGGATACAACCTAAAAATTTTTACTATTAGAAATGTACGGTAGGTATAGCTCAATGTTCTCTAAACAATTAACAAAAATCAATTATCCTAGCTAGTCATAATTAAAAAATTAGCACGAGTTGTTATAAATGTTAACCCCCGTTTTCATAATCGTCAAGCTCATTATAGCTAAATAGGTTTATAATTGGTTTGTCTTTGTCTGTAATCTTTACATTTATAATGGTAAGAAAAAGACAAAGTTCATTACAACTAAAGACTCTTATAAGATTTTTATGTATATGACCGTAAAGCTTTAAAATTTTCTTCTGTAAAATATTGTACTTTGAAATTAATAGATTCCCCTTATTCTTCGACGGTTAAAAAGTTGACGTCTCTGAATCATAACCACATGACGTATTGAACTGTAAAATTATAATAACACCGTCATCATCACATACCGTTTCCTGCTCCCGTAACGATGCCAAAAGTTTAAAAAAAATTAGTCATATGCGCATGCGACTTTTTATCCTAATGAGTCATCCATTTATCGATAATGCCTACTCTAGATAGCGCATTGTATTTTTACACAGTCATGTTTCAACGTGGGGAACATAATGATGATTCAAAAAGCAATCAGTTATGTGTAAGCGTTAATTATCTGTTTCTAAGTATGATTTACAAAAGAAGAGTATTATAACTATGTAGTATATTACCAGTTATCTGGTTTCCATAGTACAAGCTCTGCTTATTTTGTGATCAGATGGCCGTGTATGTTAATGTCTTTAAAAATAATATTTATAATCTTAGAGTAGGTAGGTAGGTATTGTAGTTCTGTTTATAATTGTTGAATTGATATGATTAATTAGTAATATCGATATGACGTTTTTTAATAATCTCAATATTTTTTTGTAATTCAGAGCCGTAATTTCGTATACCCCCTAACTCAAGCGTGGTTAACATTCGTGGCCGAAATAATTATTGTGTTTATTTACACGCACAAAGACTCTAATGCCTATATAGGCCTTAGTGGATCAATTAATAAGCTATTTATTACTCTTCAATAAAAATATTAACGGGAAAAATTTGACAAAACTATAAATAGATTTATTTAACAGGTAATATATAATTGTAACACAAATCGCTTCTCTAATTATGTTGCAGAATTGCGGTTCTGAACGAGAATTTCCCGAATCAAATATGAAACGGAAAGAATCAAATAGGTACTTAAATGCTGCTAGCCTTTCTGGGTACCTAGATTTCCGGTAGCACAGATAATAATTATAATAAGAAGTACCATTTGACATTTCACTGTTTTCTATTAAATTAGCTTTATAGAGGAGTAATTCACACTATTTTTATTAGCTTTCCTGTAAAATAATTGAATTATGAAGCTATTTTAACAATTTTCATACAAAAAATAAAATTCTGAATGTACTACGTTTAGAACTGTCAAACGGTACTTCTTAGATTTGATGGACTGTACGCCTACTATTACTTTAAGGTGTTGGTTGAGATCTTTTTTTAAGTCATTATCACTAATAAAAAGGGGTTAATTTTACAATATCTGTGGTTAATATGTATTATGATTAATTTTGAATTTTATTGTCATTTGTATTATCTTTATTATAAATAAAATATTTTTTTACCGAATTGAAATTTAAAAAATTAGGTACCTAAAGCATGTATACTTTTGGTATGAAGTCCTCTTTCTCTCTTTTTTTTAAATTAAATTCAATATATATTATATCAAAAGAGGATTCAATTAAACGACAATATTTTTGTCAGAATAAATTAAAATATTGAACACGCGATACGTCCAAGCGAAATCTCGAATGAGGTCACGCTGAGGTAAGTTTAATACCTCTGTATGACCACAGACAATTGAATACTATACTGTATGACCACAGATAATATGATGTATACACTATTTACTGTATGACATACCGCACTCTCACTCCATAACTTCAATAGTTACATCTTAATCACAGATAATATAAGTAATATTAATCTTAATATTGTTTCATTACAATGATAAAGCAAGAAATACGCTTCTAAATTTTTTTATAGTCGTTCTGACGGACTTTGTCATAATCCTTTCTGAGTGCAAAAGAACTAAACACGAATTTTGATGTAATCAACTACTATTCGATAGTTACTTTGACATTTGTGGCCACTGTCACTGCCCTTAACAAACCAGTGGTCACAGGAGTGTAGTGGTCAATTTAGCCCCTATAATATGGCGTCCAGTGATTTGGCGTGGGAACCACAACCAAAATCAGTTCGCGTAACCAACACGCAGGATCACTAGACCAGATAGTTCCTCATTATAATGTTATTTGCTGAGATTTTGTTGATACGTGTCGTAAGAGAGCATATTTATTTAATATTCACTTAAATTATTTTTTAATACCTAAATTATTATTACTATGGATGGGCCCGAATAGCCACACACTAAGTGCCGCAAGACAGTAGCCGTCGCCGACCGAGAAAAAGATGGCGGTATGATCTGGATGCATTCGATATTGAATGGCCAGAGGTCGCGGGAGACCGGACAAGATGGAAGAATTTGGGGGAGGCATTTGCTCAGCAGTGGGACAATATAGGCTAAAGAAAAAAAAATGTGATCATGGATTGGCAAACGTGGGATACCCTGAGACTAGGTGGAGTGACGATCTCTGCAACGTGGTGGGTTAGAGCTGGCTGAGAGTAGCCGCGATTCGTACTCAGTGGCGTGCTTTAGGATAGACCTATGTCCAGCAGGCTGATGATGATGATGAAATTATTTTTATTTTTCTACTCTTGATCTGAATAGACGCCTTATTTATTTAGTATCAGCTGAGCCATTTGGTATGCCACTTTTTTTCTTTATTTTTAAAGCATCACTGTGGTACCTACTATAAAGTACCTAAGCACGAAAGAAATACCTAGGTACTCGCAAATAATAACGCTAATACTATAAAATAAAGATAAAAACGAAAAAGTTAAAAAAAGCTCAAAGGAAAAAATTTCGTTTTCCCAGCAAAACAAATTAAAGATTTTAAAAGATAAATAGACAAAGGTCTCACCCATAAAATTATATAAACACCTGTCGTATGGAAGTGCAAATAGCACGGCTGCAAGAACTGGTATGGAAGTGGACTACCTAAAGATAAACAAAGACTCCTTCTCCTATGAAGGAGGATAAGTATATTTACAAAAAAACCTACTCGGAATTTCTAATACTAACCTACGTATGTGTGTTTTAGAAAAAATAAGTAATTATTAATTATTTATTATTTATACTTGTTTCATTCCACACACACACACACACGCGTGCGTACCTCCACATGTACATGCCGACGACTCACTAAAATTAAAAAAGAAGTATATTCACGGAAGAACGGAGTTTCCCTACAATGTTTATTGTACAAATAATTAATGTAATTATTTGTAGAATAAACATTTTTCTCTTTTTATTTTTTTTTCCATTCCAGGTTACACTCTAATGTCATAATCATAAAAATCATAAAGAAGACTCATTAGTAAAATTTGAATTTTTCTTATTAGTAAAACAAGATGACAGACAAAGACAACGAACTTATTTTAGCTATAATAAGCAAAAGACGTTTAAGAATACGGGGGTAGGGTCTTTCTCATATGTCATAAAGGGCCTTTTATTTTTTGTCAACTTTAACATAATATTTGAATTTTAATTACCTTTATGCTAACTCATTAGAGACTTACGCAATAAACTGGCTGGTTGAATAACTAGGTAGGTGGTACTTATATATTAATGACAATGTTTACGTAATTTATAAGGAATTTTGCTACAGAATGATTAATATGTAGTTTACAATTTAAATTTATTTACAGTTAATTTACAATACAGTGTCTCAGGTGTTTTGAATACGATTTTAATGTCTAATTACCCAATTAGGTGTAAAAATGGTATTTAATCTATAAATACCATTTTTATGTAGCTCTTCAATTTCAATTTAATTTATTTGCAAAAAAATGGGTATATACAAAAGATGTTACAGTGTAAAGATGTCTTAACAGTGTAAAGATGTATTTTCCTCCATTTTTATCTCTCAATTGCGATCTCTTATACCTTATACGAGGTGACGGCAACCTTCTTTTATCTGAGTCATATAATTAATTCTTGGCCTTCCTCTTCCCCGTTTTCCTTCTATCTTTCCTACATAGATTGACCACAACTTGCCCGATGCGATGTTAACAAGTATACAATGGGACGCGCCCACCCAATATACCGGTTCACTCGTGATAACGAATGATTTTCGGTGAGAAGGTGGCAGTGGAATGAGGGTTAGAAACCATAAGGAGCAAAAATAACGACCCACCATTATAAATGGTGTCACCAGACATCGCATCGGAACACAGCAAGGCCGCTTGGCGGTGCGGATTTGTCTGGTAGGTGGTCACTAACCACGGCCGAAGCCTACCACCAGCCTACCACTTGATTGACTGTCACCTGATTAGCACCACCCGGCGATGTCCCCACGTGTGGGGATTAACATAAAAGGTGCACTCCCATGGACGGAGATGACTCATCCCCCAAAAATATACCTATATTGTAATAAATAGTATAAGTACTCTCATAAAACTATTTACTAATTTTAGCAAGATAGAAAACGTAACTGCCTCTTAAGGGTGTGATTGTCACCTGCCCCAAAAAAGAAAGAAATATACTTTTAAAAGCAAAAATCTACAAAGACGCAAGATAATCCCTGGGTAAGATTAGCTAAGGCCAAAGGACCGCATCGTCTGTAACAACGGAACTGTCTCGGGGACAATGGGCTCGGGAAATTGCGGGTACAATGTTGCTCACTATCAAAGCGGGAAAGGAACATGTCCTACGTCACGTAAGTTTAAGGTTGCGAAACACTGTGCAACCTAACTGCAACATTTTAGAATAAAAACGTATTCTGATGCATTTGGGGTTTTACAGTGTACCTGTGTATATATAAAAGCGCGTTTTGTTATTAGACAAGCAGCGGTGGCGCTGCGGTACGGTCTCGCCTTAAAAGTATACGGTCTCTGGTTTGATCCCCAGTCAAAACCACACAACTTCGTGTGAGTTGTTTTATTGCCGCTGCTACACTGCTGACGAATAAAAATCTAGTTAATACGAAATTATTGACATCGATTGAGAAATTCTATCCCTACAACAATTTTTCTATAGACCGACCGTTTAACTCGCGTATCGCCTATCGCTAAGATTCTGACTCCTCAAGCTGCACAGACAGTGATGATGATTAAAGCGATATGGATATTAGTGACGAATAGTCTTACATTACTTTTATCTGTGGTTAAATAGTTCTAGAGATTTAATTAATGTTTTATGACTTTGTACCTCAGATGGCGATACGCGAGTTAAACGGTCGTTTTTAAATGAATACGATACGGTCTTATTCATAAAAATCTTATAAGACTCTTTAGATAAAATGGACTTTGTCTCCTTTTTACTAGTATGATGTCAAGATGACAGACAAAGACAACCGAATTATAAACCTACTAGTTTTCCGCCCGCGGCTTCGCCCGCGGATGTCGTTTATCGTGCTAAACCATTAATCTCTTTTTTCGCAGTCGGATAAAACTATCCTTTCCCGGGTCGCAAACTATTTCCATACAAAATTAGTTCAGCAAGCCCCCATAGGTATATCCATAAATCTATAGGGGTTTCTTAAAAAATACTACGGCTCTTAGACCATGATTATTGTAAGTTTTTCATTCAATATTTGAGAAGAAATAAAATTTAAATTTCGAATTCTAATAATCGGACTGAGTTATCAAACGTCATTGTGTCAAAATAAAAAGTAATTTAGCTAAAAAGCACGAAGGAGTATTGATATCAACTTCAAAGAAAATTTCCCTCAGAATAATTTCTCAGGCTTCACTCACGTAGTATTAGGATAAAGATAAAAAAATTTGGAAAAATAAAAACACGTGTTTCATTATTTGTTTTGAGCTGTATTTATACCGAATTTGAAGTGAATCGGACCAAGGACTAAAAAGTTCTGGAATATTTAATTTTTCCAAAAAAGTTATAATAATATAATATAATATAGTGGGACATTAACACACACGGTCATCTGATCCCAAACTAAGCAGAGCTTGTACTATGGAAACCAGATAACTGGTAATATACTACATATAATACTTTTCTTTTGTAAATATATACTTAAATATAGATAATTACACCCAGACTCAAGACAAACAGACATATTTAAACAAATGTTTGTCTCGGGTGGGAATCGAACCCACGACCTGCGGCGTGAAAAGCAAGTATCTTACCGACCACGCCACCGGCCCGTCATTTTATACTCCCCCTGGGGTAGTTTTGGAAAAATAAAAAACACGTGTTTTATGATTTCTTATAAGGTATATGTGTGCCGAATTTGGAGTGAATCGGACTTGAGACTAAAGAGATCCAGAGAAACTTTAGTTTTTACCAATAAAACTCATTTTCCACACCCCATGGGGGTAATTATGGAAAAATAAAAAACCCGTATCTCATTATTTGTGTTAAGGTTTATGTGTACCGAATTTTAAATGAATAGAACCAAGGAATAAAAAGTTGCATACAAACTTCACCCCTCTATTTAACCCTCTTAGGGGATAATTTTTGGAAATATTATTAGCCTATGTCCTATTCTCGGTTATACACTACCTATGTTTCAAACTTCATTTACATTGGTTGAGCGATTATGGAGATACGTGGTAACAAACCTTCACACACACACACACACTTACTTTCGCATTTATAATATTAGTAGGATAGGATAGGATAGGATTAGTAGGAAGTAGGATTTTAGACAGATTAAGCTTACTTATAACGTTGCTACCTTATATAAAATGAATACGGGAGCTAGATTTTACTTAGGTACCTACCAATGTAATTTATGGTCAATGGTTTTGTAATGAACTTGCTTTTGTAACTTCAAATATTGAAATCCATAATAATATTATCTATATTTACGCTTAAGAAACAACATTAAAATTTAACGAAACTTTATTATTATGTTACCTTGTATTATATTATCTCTGCCTATATTAACATTTCTTTGTATTCTGTAATAGGCTTGCGCTTGACCGCTTAATTAACATCCTAACATTGAGAGATCGAGAATGGAATAGCATCGCAGTAGGGCCTCAGGTGTTAGGAATCGTCAGTCGTTGCTAAAAGCTGTCCCTTGAGCCAAGGGCAACTGGTAGGATTGTTAGAACTGCGTATGCCCTTAATAGTCAAACGGTTTGAGCAATAAACTCAAGGTTATTGTCGTCGATTTGGCGAAGATAATTATAAACATAACACATTTTCCATGTTTTTTGTTTATGTAACTAATTTATAGAACCGTAACTTCTTTAAGTACGTAGTATAAAATGAAGTAGCTACCGCTTTTTATTCACAATAAACTCAAAACTACTGAACCGAATTTCATGCAGTTTTCACCTGTAGATACAGTGATCCATGAGAAAGGTTTAGGTTTATAATTTTTGTACCCGAGCGAAGCCGGGGCCGGTCGCTAGTAAATCATATTTTAGCACTGATAGGATCTTAAACATAGTTTAGATTTATAGGACTCATGGTTCTTCTGGTTATACTTACTATAATTCTGTTCTAAAAACATAAGGTCACTTCTTCCACATAATAATATACGTACTACAAACTGTTATTATGCGAACAATATCACCGTGATAAGAAGTACTTACATATGAAAATAAACAGAATAAATTATGTGTTTATTATTTCATTCCATCAGTAATAACTTCATTCGTAATTCAATAGATTCACTCCTTCTGTCTCTATACGTTTTCTAAGCTCCACGCGTGCTCCATGTAATATTGGTTTTAATATTGTATTTGTGCAGCAAAGAACTATAAAGTGTGTAAATAGTACCAGTGACTTTCATTAGTATAGTTTCACGAACATTATGTACATTTCATGGTAAACCGTTTACTAGTTTTGCAGAAACAACGTGATTGACATCATTATATCTTTTTTTTAATATCTTGACTTTAGACCATTTGCCAATAACAAAGTTTGGGACACTTATTAAACAAGCTCTTCTGGCACTAATTTATAAATGTATGTAGTTAAATTTACACTTTATCATCATCATTCCCCTTGCCTTTTCCCATTTCTATTGGGGTAGGTTCCCAGTCTAACCTGATGCGGCTAGCTACCAGACTTATACGAGCGACTGCCATCAGACCTCGAAACCCCTAGGGAACCATTAGCCGAGATGGTTGGACCAGCTGTCAGATTAAATTGGCTTCTGACTACATGTAACGATTATCATAGATGTGTTAAGTGACAACCGGGTCCGACGGCTTAACGTGCTCTCCGAGGCACGGAGGGTAGTCCCTCAACCAACCAAACACCGAAATAAATTTTTGTTCTTTCACAAATATTGTCCGGTGCGGGAATCGAATGCGCGACCTCCCGGGCACAGTAAAGCCCAATCGGACGGCTTACTCCGCTCGGCTACCGAAGTCGTCAGTAGTCAGTAGTCAGTCGTCAGTAGTTAAATTTACACGTGCAAAATAATATTACATACATACAGTTAATTAGGTACTTAATTAATTCTAAACCCTATCCTATTCTATCTTTATTACATCCTTACAAACGTGTTTATGAATGAATCACATTTTAGATTTTTTGCCGCGCAATTTATAAACGCAGAAAAGAACATAGTAGGTAAGGTAGGTGGTACTTACTGCGTATATAAATTGCGCGGCAGTTTTAGAGCATAGCTTAACTTCAATTTAAAGTAAATAAATGCTTCTATGTGATAATATACGACGGGCCCGTGGCGTGGTCGGTAAGATACTTGCTTTTCACGCCGCAGGTCGTGGGTTCGATTCCCACCCGAGACAAACATTTGTTTAAATATGTCTGTTTGTCTTGTGTCTGGGTGTAATTATGTATATTTAGGTATATATTTACAAAAGAAAAGTATTTTATGTAGTATATTACCAGTTATCTGGTTTTCATAGTACAAGCTCTGCTTAGTTTGGGATCAGATGACCGTGTGTGTTAATGTCCCATTGTATTATTATTATTATTAATATAATACTGTACTACATCAAATCCAGACCATAATCTTCTCTGTGCCAAAGTTCATCTAATTCCGTCCAGAAGTTTTTACATTCTTACAAACTTTCGCGTTTATACTATTAGTATCTAGGATGTTACTTTCTTAACTAAAAGTTTGTTTTAATGGCATAAGTAGCCAATTGCTGCCAGTGTCCGTCGGTGCGAAATTACAGTTGAGAGCGGAGATGTGAAACAGGATATGTTGTGCATAGCGAAACATGAAAGATGATTACAATTTTATGTCATTGATTTCAATATATTTACTAATATTTTAATGTCTGTAGGGAAGATAAAAAAAGAACACATAAGCAGTAGGACTAAGTAAAAGATAATAGAGCACCAGCTACCCAACAACTTGTTGCTAATCAGCTAACCACTATTTTAGCTGTGTTGTTATGTATTATGCAACAATAAATTACAGGAACCGCAGAGACGTTTTTCTGTTATAAGTTATTACGACATTTCTTAGTAGCGGTAACGTCATTAAAATTAAATACAATGCGTATTGTATTCTGTGTCGTCAATGCTATTTACTTACTGTACATATTATTATATCTTGTAACGGTATTCCCTGAAATAAACGCTGCTAAGCTAACTACGTTCAGCTGATAGATGTCGAACGACTCACAGTAAATATCTATTAAAATTTTCATTGAAAAATCCTTCTGACTCATAACATTAGTCACTCCAATAAAAAAATATTATCATCGGGCTCTCGCGATAGGCGCTATTTTCATACTATTTTATCTGACAGCTGGTTATCTTTTGCAGATCGTCACTCCACCTAGCCAAAGATAATACCTACAATACTATAATAGACCTAGCTGAAGGGAGTCCTACACATCTGCCAAAACGCGGTCTCCACTCAAGAATTTACTTACCCCTGAGACGGTAGAGGGTCGTATGTTACACTCGCAATAAATAGCAATTACTTTAAAATTTGCTTTACTAACACAAATTATAATAATAAATTAAAATAATATAAAATAAAATAATAAAACACGAGATCTCGTTTCGAGAGTTGTAAAGATACTGGTAAAGAAAGATAACTGGAATAATTTTGAATTTAGAAAGATTTAGATCGAAGAAAGAAACGTAAGTGGCCAGGAATGGGATAAAGGGATAAAGGTTGGATTTGTTACACCCCAACGGTTATCGGTTCCCCGACAAATATGACCAGACAATCGCCACTTCAGCTTGCTAATCCTTGCTGCTAATAACAAAAGGAATCCCCAAGTTGTGTAAGCACGAAGTCTAAGCCTCAGGGGTTAGTTAACCAAGAAAAATCTAAGACTACCTATACATATATTATATAGTGTGCCGATGTAAGGCAACAAACTCATCTTTATTAAGTCAAACATAATCATAATAAACATAAACTGTGATTTATGCCTTTTCTATAACTTCAGGTGTACACCTGTGTTTGCTTTAGTCCTCGATTTCATCCGAGTGATACACCAAATGCCAAGGGAACCTCCTACAGAAATAAAACGGGGTAGATACAATGGAGGATGGAATTGGTCGTAACAAATATACGTATCGGCTTCACCTTTGAAAGTATAAGGTTGCGGGTTCGATCCCCAGTCGCGCCCACACATTTTTGTGTGAATTGTTTCATCGCCGCTGCTCAATATCGGCGAAAGAAAACCGGCATGACTAAGAAGCAATTAGTCAGTGTGTGTGGATTAAGGCCTAAACTCTCTTAACTCGTAACATAGTCGAGAGAAGCCCCGTGTTAGCAGTGGGACACTAAAAAGGGATGAAGAGAAAGCTCTGCTTTATTCTCATGATCCATTAGTAAATTATCAAATTATTTTCAATACAACGAAGCCAAAACGAAAGTTTTAACGTTTTAATTACTTTAACAAAATAACTCGAACAACTGGATATTAATTGAACTGAAAACGTGATCTCAATTTACATTTTAATCGCCACTCAAATTCTAAACGTTTTTGTTTAATTAATATTAATACAATGGTTAAAATAATACCCACCCACGTCTAATACTGAGGACAAGGTTAAATAATTATGCCCCTTATAAAGCTGAGTAGAAGACCTTTTCACCTTATTACGACTTTGCTAAAAACAATAGCAAAAAGAGGTTAAATATTTCCCGCCATTGCTACCCACTCCTGAAAGCCAAGATAAAAGATAGTTGTTGTTATCATTCCACAAAATGATCACTTCACTTCACTTTTTTAAAAAAAAATTTGGCGTCCACCGTCTTTGACAGTGATTCTGCCAACGTCAAGTTGAAAGAGACAGTGCAAAAAGAAAAAAGTTGTACGGTGTGGGCCAAACGCTGACTCAATAAAGTAGGTAGGTATTGGTAGGTAATTCATAAAGAGGTTAAACAGAAAATTAATATTGGGTCAGAATTTAACAACAAACAGAAAATACACAGAATAAACAACTACATAAAACATATAGAAATATATACACAAAATACATAATGTAAGAATTTTTATGTTGTAAATAAATGTACATTACATAAAAAATACATAATAAATTAATAAATTGAAATAGAAGCAGAATAAGAAATCCTATAGTCTAAACACAAAATGATAACAACAACTATCTTTTATCTTGGCTATCCACAAAAGGTAGGCAAAGGTTTTGACCATACAGCCTTGTCATATATATTTTTTTCTGGACAAAGTATTGTCAACCACAATCATAGATTCTTAGACATACATAATTTTAGAAACTTCAAATTAGGAATTAGGCCTGAATAACGGCAAAAGGCTCGCTTCTGTTACTTAAACGGGAAATATTCGCCTCTGCATTAGGATAAGGCGTGACTCGTGACCGCTACTAGAATGTATGGTAAGTACCTACGTACCTATTGAAAATGATATTGTTATATTATATTGTGGCATAAATAACTCAAAATGGGAACAGTCTCAACAGTCACATCACGTCATTATGCTCTATGACGTCAAATATGTGTTCATAAAATACAGAGGAAGATCAGACGCAACCAAGCAACGTAACGTAACGTTACAAAACAAGGAAAACAGTAATTCTGACAACATACATCTCTCTCCTACAACTGACAGAGTATTTTTTTCATTAGGGGACAGAATATAACTGTTTCTGCGGCCCAGAAACTGCCTAATCTGCTCTATCCAGATAGTACATACAGTGATCAACATACTCGTATTATGACTTATCCAATAGGCACTGACTAGTGACTGCGTAGTATAGAGGGTGGGAGGGACAGTCCTCCACAAACTTAGAGGGTACATTCAGCTATTTAATAGGATTAATTTCTAGGGGAATATTAATTATGTTTGTAAAAAAATATAGTAATTTGTTTTAAGTATTTCTATTTACGATTACTACTCTATACGTAGTACTCGAGTGGATGAAAGACAGCTAATATAAAACATTGAACGATGCGTGACATGACGTAGCGCAAGTGGACTTGATGGTGAGGACTAACCCCATAGTGGAAAAGTTGGCCGTTCATAAGGTTTCGTTCGTCGGTAACAAAACATAGCACGATTAGGTATTGTATACCCATAAATTTCCTGAACTAATTTCATCTCAGTATAATGTACGGATTTCATCCTATCAGTAATCAGTATGTGGAGGACGGGCCCTTCCACCCGGTAGCCTTTATTAATATGTGCGTGTGTCTGTTACACGTGCTCTACCCTCCCCCACTACGCCGTATTTAACCAAATTATATACCGCATTGTAATTAATTAAGACAAGCATAATCAATAAACCGATGGACATTTTCTAATTCCGGGTAGCCACAGAAAATTTCCTAAGAAAAACGATTAAATTCCAATAACAACAGAAATAGGTGTGCCTCTGTATTGTTTTAGTTTAATTACCAGTTTAATACTGTTTAAACCGGTTTCAACCGGTTCTTATCAATTACAATAGACAAAGACAACTGACTCTATTGTCAACAAAATGTTAATTACCTAACAATTAAAGAGACACTGTTAATTTTAAATTTGAGGTAAGTATCTTAGTCTTATCCTGCGTGCCTCGGAGAGCACGTTAAGCCGTCGGTCCCGGTTGTCATTTAAAACATCTATGACAGTCGTTACATGTAGTCAGAAGCCCATATAATCTGACACCTGCTCTTACCATCTCGGCTACTGGTTACTTAGGGGTTTCGAGGTCTGATGGCAGTCGCTCGTATAATTCTGGTAGCTAGCCGCATCAGGTTAGACTGGGAGCCGACCCTAATAGAAATGGGAAAAGGCAAGGCGAATGATGATGAAGTATCTTAGTACGCGAGATACAGGTTACAACTATCTTTTCAACCGATTTCAAAAAGAAGAAGGACTGTATTTTTTTTTATATCTATTTTGGTATGATACGCAATAATTCCGCCAGTATAAGTAGATTGATTTTGATAAATCTGTTTTTATTATAAAGAGTATACTCGCGGTCACTGTAGCCCAAAGACGCTTCCCACAGCAGAGGCACCACACCGCATTCGTCTTGCCTCTCATTTATAATTTTTTAAGAAGTGACTATCAGTTGCACGCAGATTAAGTAGGACTTTGGAAGGTTACTGTCTGTCGAAGTACTCATAATCACTGTGCTAAACGAATTCTTGAGTGGTGACCACGTCTTGGCAAACTTAGTGTAGGACGCCATCCAACTAGTTAGATCTGCAAAAGATAGTCTGAGACATGCTGAAGACACGGTGAAATGGCTCTTATTGGGAGAGGCATAAGTACTGTGGTGGACTGCAATAGGCCGATTATGATGATGATAGGTACGACTAGGTAGGTACCCTGGAAAAAATACACCATTTTTCAACAACAACAATTCAGTATGGCAATTATGGTCTGGGATTTACCTAGATCATTTTATGCGCTAGACTAATTAGATGATGTCATAATAATTCATTATTTTTCAGGTTATTTCCTCAGATGAAACAACATTCTGATAGATAGATAGATTTGTTGGTTAAAACAGGTGTTAGGTATGCAGTTACAATTTACAGACATCTACATTTTGTCACAGAGTGAATCGGTATTTACTGGGTAAGCGCGTTCCATAGTAGACTGCATCATTGCTTCACATCAGGCAAGTTGTGGTCAAGCGCAAGCCTATTTTAGATTGAAAAAAAACATTGTGACATACAAATACATAGAATAATTAAATTAAATCACTAAGTAATAACAATATTATATGGCTATATAAGTTCGGTAATAGACTAATATGATTTTTCAATTAGCCATAATTTCAATTTTTGACGTGATAACGTCTTTAAAATCGTTTTAGTCGGGTGACATGTTCAGAAACTTGTGTCACACCAAAACCTCACGAGCGCGATCGCAGGTATAACGAGAGAGAGACGGACCGATCTCCCGTCTCATCTCGAGCGCTGCCAGTCATTCCGTGAAACTTGTCACGCGGAATCCTCACGAGCGGAGGCTGGCATAGCGTTCGAGTGAGTGGACCGATCTTCCGTCTCTCTCACTCTAGCGGCAACAATATTAATTCCTTACTTCCCAAAAACTTATATCACCAATAAGACGTTATCACGTAAACATCTCGATCGTAAACCTACTTTACAAATAACCAATTTTTTAGCAAACCTTTCCACTGTTAGATCTTTTATATTCTATGGTATTGCATTAAAGATCCGACCACACATAACGCAGTGGCGTAGCATAGTGGGGGCGGCAGGGGCGGCCCGCCCCGGGCGGCACATTTTAGGGGGCGGCAAAATTTCACAATAAATAATAAATATATTTGAACCATTTCATATTTTTAACGCAACTACAAAGGACCGATTGAAAAGAGCATGATACACTCGCAGTTCAAGTTTCGATCTTATGCGTTTGTTAATAAGAATGGTGCAAAGTCCAAAGTGTATAGGTTGACGCGTTCTTGAGTGTACCTGTTATAAAATGTATCAATGTATAATAAAGATGATTGTAAAACTTAGATAAACTTTTTTATTTAAATGTATGTTATGTAATGTATAGTATACATTAAATTGAAATATCTACATAAGAGGGCGGCAAAATTGTCTTCCGCCCCGGGCGGCCGACACCCACGCTACGCCGCTGACATAACGTAACAATTTATATGATACAATGCCATTTTTGGTACCTACTTTTGGTAAAACAATTATTAATAATTGATTTTTTTTATCGCGTTGATTCTACCTGTGGCTGCCACGAGAAACAACTATGAGTCACTCATAACATTTACAAAGGATTAAATACATATTATTATTTTAATAGTAATCTAAAAGGCTTCGAAAGAATTTAAAAATTTTATTAACTACCGCAAGGTCCATGTTCGATTGCTGGGTCGAGCAAAAAGACTAATAACTTCGACAATCTTAGTAGCAGCTCGAAGTTTGGAATTGTGACTGATGGACGGCAATAGGCTGGCTCCCTATTACTAGGACATGTAACATCCATCAACTCGCACTTGGCCAGCGTGTGTGGATTAAGGCCTAAACTCTCAGAACTATATGATTACTATTACTTAGATTCGTTTATGCAATAGACAACAAATAGGGGATGTTATCAAATAACTAATACCTAGTACTTACTAGGGTAAATCGAAAAAAAAAAAATTTTTTTTTCTTAGCATGGGGGTAGAATTTGTAGCTTATAAAAAAAAAATTTTCAAAAAAAAAAAAAAATTCGCAACATTTAGAGATAGCCCACTCGTTTTTTAATAAAATAATGGATCATGTGAACTTATTCTAGCAAAAAATTTTTTTTCTAAAATCGTGGAAAACATGAAAAAATAATTGAATATGATTTTTTTTCACTTACCTTTTATTTCAATACAGAAAAAAGGGTTGCTTAATTCTTTATTTTTCGCTAAAGTTACAAAAATAATAGGAAAAAATTTTTTTTGACTTCTGATTTGATCCATTATTTTATTAAAAAACGAGTGGGCTATCTCTAAATGTTGCGAAAAAAAATTTTTTTTTTTTTTGAAAAACGTTTTTTTTTTTATAAGCTACAAATTCTACCCCTATGCTAAGAAAAAAAAAATTTTTTTTTCGATCCACCCAAGTACTTACCTCATCATTAGGAATTTACATACCTAATATTTACTCATGTTTGTAATTTTCATGTTATTTCCTTAGATTAGACAATACCGAGCCGATCTCATGATTTTAGATGACGTACCAGCATGACACGACATAATGACGAATCATGAATCTACGCTAACGGCTATTGTATTGATAAGTTAATCACGCTGTTTCTTATGATCTTTTGTTGTTAGAAAAATCATTATTTCGAGAAATTTAGTTCATACTTTTAGCATAGGAGTTACATAGTACCTTATCTTATGCTGCCGATAAACTGCTGCGCAGTTTGGCAGGCCTTAATTTTAAGATAAAAGTTGTATCTTCTTAAATAAAAAATAAAAAAAACTTATAAATGCGGCATAAAATTTAGTATATACCCCTATATTTTTTAGTTTTGGGGGGCGATAAATCGATCTAGCTAAGAATCATTTTTAGAAAATGTAATTTAAAAAAAAAATACCGAGCAAAGCTCGGTCATCCAGATATTCATCTATTATGAAAGAACAATGTCGTTAAAAAAAGCATTTGGCAAGTTTCGATAAAAATTAAAACTGACATTTATTATGATACATTTTCTTTATTTTTCTCTGAAAACATGATCCTTGAATGAAAGTTTCGGTTTCGGTTTCGGCCGAAACTGAGGCCCTTGCCGTCTTACGGTTTCGGTTTCGGTCGTAAAAACCAGTTTCGGTCGGACACTACATATTACTTTTCTTTTTCTTCCTCTAGCTGGGGCATTTGGTTGTATTGTGTTCTTGAAGAGATTTTAGGCCTTAATCCACACACATGCTGCCCAAGTGCGGGTTGGTGGATGTCTCGTGTCCTTGAATGATTAGTTCTTAAACATGTGGTTTCCTCACGATGTTTTCCTTCACCGATATTGAGCAGCGAATATGAAACAGTTCATACAAAGATTTGTGGGCACGACCGAGCATCGAACCTTATATTTCAACGTCGAGACTGATATTGCTGCGCCACCGCTGCTCAAAGGTAAAAAAGGTATAAAATACTCTCTCGTAACACAAAATCTCAAAAACTACTGGACCTCAAAGGAAGAAAAGTGTATTACGGTACCTACGAGTATAGATTCATCACGACATTTATTAATGGATCTTCAAAAAGAAAAAATACAAATTCACTTATCTTGTTTATCTAGACATGCAATAAATACGGGTTTAGGTTAGGTTAAAAAAAGATTAGGCGCGAATATAAATAGCTTTAAGAATTACATCAATTTCACAAAGTTACCATGATCAGATCCTTACCTGATGACTATGGGACCACCTGGGAAGTAAACCCTATCAAACAAAAAAGTAATTTTGCAGATCGGTCCAGGCGTCTTTGAGTAATCGGTGAACATAGGTAGGTACATAAAAAAAATCCGACGAATTGAGAATATCCTTGAAGTAAAACTACTTTTTAACGGATTTTATCGCGGTTTATTTTAGATTTTAGATCCCGATATTTTAAAATCTTTTCAGACTTCATGTTCACAATACTATGAGAATATCCTCCTTTTTTGAAGTGTGTTAAAAATACGAATTTTCCTACCTTGTTGTCGACAAGAGACGCCAAATCGCTGTACCCTTGTACCTACAGGTATAATCTAAATAGTGTCTCATTGTGACAAAAGAATCGCGAGGATTAGATGTCAGGCCACTTTTAGTGCTTGACTGCACTGTATCAAAGATATCAGATTGTTAGATATCTTGCTAAAAATTTAAAATTCATCGCAAGGAACTATATGATAATAAAATAGCTGATTAGATTATACTTTACACGTGCCAGACAAAAGTGATATTAGCTTTGAAACAACTTCTGAAAAAGAAAGGATTAGGTTCTATGTTCGCATGAGTGTTTGTTTAGGTTTTCACACATACATTTCCAGTATAAGCTGACCTCTAGTTGTACGTAAATCCTATACAATGCGAGATCAGCTTATACTGGGAATGTATAGCTTGATGTGTAGCCGTGTGTACCAACGGTACGCTATTACTAATGCCTGTTTCCTATAACGTTGTTAACAGACTTCCAAAAAAAGCGGAGTTTATATGTTCCACTGTGTGTAGGTTTTTTTGTTGGTAAATAAAATAGTTTCATTTTCAACAGTGACATTTTCTACGCAACGGAAACCAAAACTGGTCTTTTAAAAAACATAAATTACATAATATGTAAATTGTATTTCAGAATTAGTATTTGGCTGTTTACCCTTATCCCCCAAACCTCTTACATAATAGACCTAACCACACATAGCTGGCAAATCGTGATCTAATCTCAACCTGTACCTTTGGGTATTAATTAGGTACCCACTCTGCAAAACCAATAGGTAAGTGGATTTCGCCTACATTTCTGTTTCTTCTATAGATAGAATCTCTCGGCGTTTTAGTCAACATCGCTATGATGTCACGAAATACTTACGTAGGTACCTCTTAAGTACAAGTAAACTTAAGTACCTCCTCCTACCTTTTTCTTTGTCTCTATAGCAGACAAATAGCAGAGTAATCTAATCAAAAACTAAAATATAAGTAGGTATTGAGTTGATAAAAAATTTGCACCTCTATAGACTACGATTATCTACGTCGTTTCCGTTTTAACTTCGATGTCGGTGTTTTGTTTACTAAAAGTTATTTTTTCTTATTAGTTTTTTTTTTCTCTTCTTCGGCAACTGAGTCGTTTTCGACTACTCTGCCCGTGTCAAGTTTGAGGCAGCGGCCGGCCGGCGAATAGTTAATGCCCGGCTTCTTATTAGTTGAATTGCAACAGGACCCTCAGCCGCGTTTATTAAATGTCATTGATTATACCACACACTCAGAGCATTCTATCGGAATTAGACATTATGTTTTTTTTTAATAGTAAGTATGGCAAACAACGAGCTGGTTTGCAAAGGTATTTTACCGTTTAACGCCCAAACAAATCGAGAAGACTGGCGTCCCTTATGGATATGGATGGCAGATGAACGACCTAGCTAGATAAATTCTTGAATAGAGAGTTGGCCCAAGATTGTAATGTCTGGAACGAGTTGGGTGAGGCTTTTGTCCAGCAGGATGATCAGGGCTAACAATAATAATATTAATTAGGTAAACGCATTACAACAGTGGATTATTTATTGTTCAATATAAAATCTATTTAATCTTGGTGTAAACGAAGATAAATAACTATTTAATTATTGTGAATTTACCTCATTCAAGTTGGAGAATAGTTTATATTTACCCAACAATTCCACAACTGTTTGTAAGAGTAAGAAAGCAACAGCCGATTCACGCTACACATTGCAACATGATTACAGCTCTAGCTACTACTAGTGATGGGGTGACACAAGAATGAAACAATCAGGGGATGACTAAACAATGATTAATTGTTAGAGTTTTTGTACCAGTTCAGACTTGCATGGCTATGACGCCATCTATATCCCTAATGCTTCTAAAATCAATCGATATAACACCTTGGGGCCCATTTGGTTATTACTATTAGGTAAAAGATTTAAGGTTTTCAAATAGCAGCGGCTGGGTGAAAAAGTAGGTTTTTTTTTAGGAGACTTTTATTGACATTCAGGGACTTCTATTTTCAGAGGGATTTTTTTAAAGATCTAATGTCATGTAGGAATTGCTTTATGTCTGGCTGGCTAACACCTAGTACGGTTTTACGAGTATATTCTATTCAGCAACCAATCTATTGTGATTTTTAGTGACCTATACATATTTTTCGTAATAAATACCACCTGTGGGGGCTGAGTCACCTTCGTCCGTGAATTAAATAATAATTAATTAATTCCTTTAATTGAATCCCCACACGTGACAATTGAAATTGTTGCTTCTTTAAGGTTTCTAACCATATGGAGACTCATTCCACCGCCACCTTCTCACCGATAATCATTCGTAATCAAGAGAGAATCGGTATACTAGGTTGGCGCGTTCCATCGTAGATTAAATCATTGCTTAACATCAAAGTTCTAGTCAAGCGCCAGCCTATCGCAGAAAATAAACATAAATTTTATTATTATGCCAAAATTTTGATGTCCCCTTAGTATTGTAATACCCAATCATTGAAAGGTCGGCTTATGGCTGCCAAACCTTCCTTATATAAATATGTAAGTTGGTGTCTATTATTCAAGATAATGTACACTAAGTACCCAATAAAGGCATTTTTATGGTATTTTTTCAGAAATTTATTGCTGCCATTAAAACATTTTCTAGTTTGTGCATAATATCAATCGATATCAGCGTGATATTATAGAGAGTAGCATAAGGCGTGCTTACATAATTGTGCAATATAAGTGCAAAAAATATTAACTTAAATCTATTTTATTAGTTTCACTTGTTAATTAATTAAACGGTTTTTTGTCCCATGGTCTACAATTATCCGGTGGGTGACATTATAAATACATATTTTACGAATCTAAAGGACAGTCTTTAAATCTCACCCAATTCTATTTGAATCTCTACCTGGGTTCTACTTAAATAAATTTTTGTTAGATTTTAGATTCATGTTATTTGGGTAATATGCACTAAAAGCGTGTTTTTTAATGATTGTGTAGAATGTGTTTTAAGTTCAAAAGCCATTTGTAATTAATTCAAAATTACCTAATGATGCTGTGTTGACAAAGAAACGTTAATTGTATTTGACACTGACCGGCAGGAGTGACACAATTTAACTGCCTATTGCCAAACTAAATAAAAGAAAGAGAGGACGAACATTCTATATTTCACAATTATTATTACAGTGATAGTGTCGATAATGGCGACCGTTTTAAAATTGCACTTCATTTTATTGTGCATCAAAGCATTAATGTTTATTTATTTTTTAACATTAATTTATTAATAAAAGCAATTAATTGTATTACTAACATAAATGCCCGTTGGTGATTATGGAGGTACCTACTTATTTTTATGACTAAGTATTCATGTGAATTAGATACTTTGAGACAGAAAAATATATCTAGTACCTTCTAAACTGTAGCGGGTAACTCCCTTAATCACACGTATTGTACTTAAATACTTTAATACATGCAACGCGGCAACAACGGCTAAAATTAGTAAGATTGTTTAAGAATATCATACTTTAGCGACACTGTATGTAATACATAATAACGTGTTAAAGTTCTGTGAATTAGGCCGCAACTGGAATCTTTTGAACCCTATAAATTGTATATATTTAGGGATTATTTATTGTTTATTTAGGTCATTAATTTATTGTTTTCTGAATCAATAAAAAATATATACAATGACAATTATGTCTCTAAACTTTAATTACAAATTAAAAAATTCATAGCTACTCCTCTAAATCTCTCAAGCAAATTATGCACAAATGTTACCTTCCTTTATAAATGTCTAACTTTGAATATATTATTATTTGATGTAACAGAAGAATTAATAAGTAATATTACTTATTAATTCTTCTGAAAAGGGGTGTGGGACCTGATATCACCAACGAATAATAATAATAATATAGTGGGATATTAACACACAAGGTAAAACTAAGTAGAGCTTGTACTATGGGAACCAGATATGTAACTGGTAATATACTACTAATACTTTTCTTTTATAAATACATACTTACACCCAGACTCAAGACAAACAGACATGTTCATCACACAAACGTCTGATTTGTGTTGGAATCGAACCCCCGACCTGCGGCGTGAAAAGCAAGAATCTTACCGCCTCGCCACCGGCCCATTGAATATGTTTAAAGTTTGTTTTAATTTATTTGAAGTATTATTTTTAATAAATATATGTATTGGTAGTAACTACCCAAAAAATATTATTATTTGTTGGAAACCTAAACTCGCAATCCACATAATTTATACGCACTTCCTTCTTACGATAGTATACATACGTAGACATTAATAAGATAAGATAATAATAAGATTATGTAAACAGAGTTTATATTCCATCATTTATAACAATAATTTAATCTACTTAATGGTAAATATATTATTTACGTAAGATAATCTTCAACTCAGTCTTACACTACTTATACAAGAAAGGGGTGGTGGTCACCCACATTTTGTCATCTACGATTGGATCACAGAAATAAAAGATAACAATATCAAAACAGGGCTCAATTTCACTTCAACCCTTTTTAGTGTCCCACTGCTGGGCATGGGTCTTCTGTCAACTATCTTATGAGTTCAGAGACTCTAGGCCTTAATCCACACAAGTGCGGGTTGGTGGATGTCACATGTCCTCGAATGATTAGTTCTTAGACATGCCGGTTTCCTCACTATGTTTTCCTTCACCGATGTTGAGCAGCGGAGATGAAACAATTCACACAAAGATGTGTGGGCACGACAAGGATTTGAACCCGCGACCTTATTTTCTACGGCGAGGCCCGAACTGCTGCGCCACCGCTGCTCAATTAGGGGACAATTTATGAAACCTAATTTTTTTCTAGATAAACCCGTTTGAAACAAGAAAACAATTTTCACATCCCTTCATATTGTCGAAGTTATGCTTGACCCAACATAAAAAATATGAAAACATCCGAATTAATACTAATAACCTCCTTCTTCCTGAAGTCGCTTAAAAACGTTTTAAGTTAATCATTGGTCAAATATACTTATTTTTTCTAAGTAGGTTCGCATAAGGGATTATTTTGTAAGTGTAGTAAGCTGGGTCGTGCTCCTGTTATTAGTGAAATAAACATCCCGGTTTAGGATAAATAGGTTCCAGCTCAA